>JASDQU010509017.1:4526-16778 GCA_032191745.1 Picea mariana | reverse complement strand
CAAAAAGAACAAATTCAGATTAGGATAATGAGAAAACTTCTAACTCAAAACTAACAACCAAAAAATCGTATAAACATCATCATTAACCAAATATTCCAGCAGTGTTTAAAGGATGAAATATGATAGCAGTCTTAAGACAAGCGAGTTGTGATATTAAAGATAAAATCTCCAATACTGTTGACAGAGCCACTGCTGCTAGCAGGCATCCATAGCCTCGATAGGGTTTCCATTTAGCTCACTCTGACATCCGTATCCTGCCAAGAAGTTTCGGATCAAAATAAAGGACATTTTAAGGTCAAGTTATCTCATTTTTGCAAATTTTCATATACCCGACATTGCTTCGCTGCCAACGGGCCTGTTCAGTACCCCAGTAAAGTTGTCTTGGCATCATGCATGCATTTACCCGCTGCCATCAGACCTGTTCAGCATCCCGACGGGTTTACAAGCACTTCCCATAGCTCTATTAATGATTTATTTTGTTTTATATAGTTGAGCGGGGTGACACTGAAAATTATGATATTTTAACATATTTTTTTCAGACCTCAGTAGAATTTTTTTAGAACTGTCCTTTATTAAGATCCAAAGATGTTTCATTTACAGAACCAACTTTCTAAGCCAGGGAGACATCTTCTGAGTCATTCCCTTAGGGAATAGGGATAGCATAAAAAGATAATGGATGATCGCAACAAGCTTATGTTAGAGATTGAAATCAATTAACTTCTTTCAAACAACAAACTTTTGCCAATCACATATGTAAATTTCAGAAGTATACAATTGATGTTTATACAATTTTCTTAGCAATCATTTCAGCGAAGGAATTTTCCATTTTCTTCGTCTGAATAGTCAAGTATGCAGGTATGTGTATTTGCAAAAACACAAACTGATAAATCAAAAGGAGAAATCCAAATCAAAACAACAAAAGAAAAGCAAGCCAAGCAAAATATGTACATAATGTACAAGGGTTGTCATTAAGCAAAGTATCTTTTTAGGGCTTGTCCATTCATCGGATAGGTGTCAGGCTGCCCTTATAGATTCTGCAATCGAAAAGAACTGGGACCCAACTTCTCAGCAATTAAAAATGGTCCAAGCCATAAGTTTTGAAATTTTTTTTTGCTCTCCCTTTCCTTCATGCGGTTTATCCCATTTCAAGACGAGGTCACCTACTTCGAAATTCCTATCAGAAGCAGAATTAGAATCAAACCAGATTTTAACCAATAGTTGATGTTGATATAAATTACGTTTAGCTTGGGCTCTTACCTCTTCTAGCTTCATCAAAGCGTTAATTTGGTTTTCTAAAGGGGGACAATCTTCTTCTCGAATTTTCTGTGATAACTGTAGTGAAGGAAGAAGAATGTGTGGTGGCAAAATTGCTTCTCTGCCATAAACGAGAAAAAAGGGGGAGTTACCTACAACAGATTTTGGCGTTACCCTATCAGCCCATAGTGCGTTTAACAGTTCATTGGGCCAATTTTTTTTATTTTTAGCCACCGTTCTCTTAATGATTTTAATCAAGTTTGTGTTTGTTGATTCTGCCAATCCATTGCCCTGGGGGTAATAGCTAGTAGAATAATTCAATTTAATTCCTTTTTCCAAAGCGAACTCACTCATCTCAAGAGAGGAAAAGTAAGAAGCATTATCGAATACTAAACAGTCAGGGATACCAAAATGAGTGATAATATTCGAATTTATAAAGGCAATTACCTGATTGGTGTTGATAGTTCTTAACGCGACAGCTTTAGACCACTGGGTAAAGTAATATGTGGCTTTTATGATATCAAGGCCCCATTGCTGAAAAGGAGATTCTACTGAAACGGGCTGCAAAGGAAAGGCTGGTTTTTGTAACCGCCCTGATGCTTTCTGACAAATAATACACTTATGACATAAAGCATGGGCATCTCTAAAAAGAGTGGGCCAGTAATAACAGGCTCTTAAAACCTTATGGGCAGTGGTGTCACCACCAAAATGACTGCCAGCTTCTCCTGCATGTAGTTCTAGTAAGACTTTTTCTGCTTCATCTTTCTCAAGACAACGCATCAGTACGCCATCAAAATTTTAATGAAACATGATACCATTAACCAAATGAAAGGAGGCAGACTTTAATCTCAATGCTCTTCTTTTAGTGGGATCTAGGTGGTGGGGAGATGACCCATGTTCAAGACATAATCTTATATCGTCATACCAAGGACTGACAGAGTTTTGTGCGCAACAGATTGCATTTTGATTGTGTTGTCCTAGGTTTGAAGTATCGCTTTCATCTTGTTGTCCTGCTATTGAATGAACAACTAACTTGCATAACCCTTGGCCTCTCACAATTTGAGCTGGGGCAGTTTCTATGTCGTACTCCTACAAGGAGGTGACCCAGTTAGCCCTCTTTTCTCCTAGTTCTTTCTGTACTAACAAGTTCCCGACGACTGGGTAAGGGACAATAATCTTCGTCCTAGACTTCAACAAATAAGACCGGAAATGCTTGACTGCTTTGAAAACAGCGTAGGCTTGCTGATCTACTACTGGGTAATTAAGTTCAGTGCCTTTGAAAGCAAATCTCATAAAGGCAATGGGTACTTCATTGTTCTTGACATTCTTTTGAGTTAGGACAGTGGCATAGGAATGGTCAGAAGCAAAAGTGCAGAGTGTAAAGTCTTGAGAAAAGTCGGGGCTCATGAGAGAAGGAGCGTCTATTATGGCCTTATTTATTGCATTAAAATATTGATTTTCTAGGAGTCCCCAGTGATATTGGGTGTCTTTCTTAATTAAATTCTGTAAAGGCCTGACCATTTCGGAGACACTGGGGACAAATCTCCTCACGAAGTTAATTTGGCCTAAGAAAGACTGCATTGATTTTTTGGATGTAGGAGGGGGGAGTTTTGTGATGACTTGATTTCTTTAGGGGTCGATAATCATCCCTTCGCTTGACACAATAAATCCCAAGAGTTTACCCTATTCTATAGCAAAAAGGGATTTTTTAGGATTCAAGGAGATGTTGTATTTATGACATCGCTGTAGAACAACTCATAAGTGAGATAGATGATTGGTTTTGTTTTTAGAGAATACGGTAACATCATCTAAGTAAACTACAACGGATTGATTGATTAGGCCTTGGAAAGCAATGTCCATTTCTCTCTGGAAAGTGGCACCGACATTAATCAATCCAAAGGGCGTTTTTCAATAAGCGTAGGTGCCCCATGGGGTACGGAAGGTAGTTTTAAGTTGGTTTGGAGGAGACATCAGGACTTGGTTTTACCCTGAGAAACCATCTAGTAAGGATAGCCTCTCAGACCAGATACCTATTGAAGGATCTGTTCCATGGGTGGGATAGGATAGTTGTCTTTATCAGACGCTCTATTAAGGTTTCGGAAATCAATGCATAGTCGGATTTCCCCACTTTTCTTTCGGACAGGGACAAGGTTAGAAACCCATTGAGTGTGCCTAACAGGGAAAATAATCTTAGCATTTAGGAGCTTATTCAATTCTTTTTTAACGGTCGGCTCAAGATTAGGGTGCATTTTTCTTAATTTATGTTGGAAGGGTAAGGTTTGGGGTTTCATAGGAATGACATGTTGTATGATGTTAGGGTCGAAAGTTTTAAGGTCATCATACGTCCATGCAAAGACATATTTAAATTCTTTGAAAAAATTAATAAATGCAACTTTTTCTTGTTCAGAACATCCTGCCCCTAGATTAATGCACTGCGGATTGTCCTTAGTTCCTAAGTTTACTTTTTCATATGATAACGAGGAACTATTGGTTTTACAGTTGACCGACTTTTTAAATTTATCTTGAAGATCGTAAAATTTTTCTAATCTAACTACAAATTTAGGGATCGAATTTACCATGTCCGATGATGATTCAGGAGTTCTCGGATCTGGTATTACCGTGAAATCGCACAAATTGTCGTTGTGCATGCGTTCGTCTATCACCGCGCCTTGAAAAGTTTCCTCCATATGCAGAAAGTTAATAATCTGTTGATCGTCATCAAAGACTCTCCAGTTCGTGATGTCGTCGGGAACAGATGGCCAGAGCAACAATTCGACGGAGAATGCATCCAAGGACAAGCCTTCTACAGGGAAGAGTTTAGAAGATACATTAGCTAATAGATTTGCTTCAGAATTATTCAATCTAGGAATAGAATTTATATTGAAAGCAACAAACTTATTCATTAAATTCCATACCTCAGATTGATATATTTTCAGATGCGGAGATAGACATTGGATAGAATCTCTTATCTGTCTAACCACGATTTCGGAATCGCCAAAGACAGTCAAGTTTTGAATGTTCATATCCAAAGATTTTCTGAGACCTTGCAGTAAAGCCTCATATTCTATAGTGTTATTAGTACATTCAAATTATAGCCTACATGCGATCAATGTCTTGTTACCTGCCGGATCGATAATGACGCAGCCTGTGCCAACTCCTTCTTTGGACTTTGACCCGTTGAAATAAAGAGACCAAATTTGATTTTCATCGGGTACATGAGATCATTGTGTAGAAACTATTGGCTTCGTGTATGCTACAAACTCAGACTGTTGTTCTGGATTGGTGATAGCTGAAGCCTCGGCTATGAAATTGCCGAAAAAGGCATCCATCCCTTGTACTTTAGGTGAATCAGTAGAAGGTGTAAATGGTTTATTGGGATCATTCAAATATGTGACCGTGAACTTAAGATAGCGTTCACGATTTATCTTGATCTTGTTAGGCTTGCCATTTTCTAGAAGCCATAGGTGAGACCAATGTGTCGCGAAATAATCGTGTAGCTGCTCTGACTAGTCCCTGCTTAAAAATAGACCATACACTTCTGGAATATCCACAACAATAATATCAATAACTTGATGAAACTTTGGGTTAGGCGATAATCTTATCAACACATTTCTTAATTCACCTATAACTTTTACATTGGTCCGATCAAGCTGTATGATTTTTAAAGAGGATGGTTCAACTTCGACGTTAATCTTTTGGCATACAGACCATGGCATCACGTTGGATGATGCTCTTGAGTCTACCATACAATTGTGCACGTTTCTATTAAGGATTTCGAATGTTAACAAAAATGGAGGTACATTTTTGCGAGTACTAAGGGTGGTAGTTTATGGCTTTTTACTTGCAGTTTCTAAAGCTACTTTATCTACATTATTTACATTATTGACATTATTTACAAGAAGGCTTCCTTTGTCTTGAGGATCAGGATTATTCTTTGTGGAAATCTTCTGAGGAACTTTGTTCTGCACAACCTTGTTACCACTTGAATTACCATTTTTTCCATTCTCTGAGACATTCTGTAACATTTTTTGTAGCAGAAATGGAAATTTCAATAACTCATAAACAAAAATGTTAGCCCTTAACTTTTTAAGATCTTCAACTACATCATAATCTAAGTTGGGGTTGACATTACTCTGTTTAGTCTCAGCTTGTTTAGATTTCTTTGGAGGTGAAGTTGTAGGATTTTCAGAAGAAGGTTTGTTTGCGGTCTTACTCCTAGTATTGTAAGGATGAACTGTCTCGAAGTTAGCTTAGAAGATGCTATCCAAGAAGTGTCCAAAAATATTTGGAGAAGTCTCCTCTTCTTGAACTGTCTCTTGTTCAACTACCTCCTTAGGAATCTTAAGAGGCATCAAGTTATCTTGGGCTTCTAGAATCGTTTGAAGCGCGCATTGTAGACTTTCTAGATTAAGGCCCTCGGTGGTTGGATTAGGTCGGTTGGTGGGAAAAGGCTTTCAGAACGGGGGTTTGTAAGGCCCTTTGCTCGAGGAAGCTTCTTCGGTCATCCTTTTCAAGTCTATAACTTGATTTGACAGTTTTTGAACAACTTTAGTTAATTTTTCTAAATCTGAGCTTTCAGGTTGTGCTTTACTTTGAGTAGGTCTAGGGAGGATTTCAATCTTCTTTTGGGAAGAAGAACTAGTCTCTGTTTCATTGCTAGTAGATTCTTTAAGACTAAGTATGTCTTTTTCAATCTAGCTGGCCTCTTCGAAGGCTTCTAACAATGTGGCTTTCTTAGATTGTTTAACCCAAATAGCTATACTCTGATGCAAAGCTTTAGTATAGTATGCTATTATGAGATTCTCGACAGGCATAGAATCTGTAGGGATTCTGTTTTTAAGTGTTAATAATCTTTGATTGAAGTCTTTAACTTTCTCTTTAGGGTTCATTCTTAATTTATAAATATCCATGACTAGGACTTCCTGAGGCTTACCATCTCCGAACTTTTCCAAAAAGCATGACTCAAACTTTTCCCAAGACACGATGGTATGGGGTTGCTGGGAAAAGTACCATGTAGATGCATTTCCCTTGAAAGTATAGGGGAACAAACTACAGACTACATATTCATGTTCGACATTGTGGAGTCTTATGGCTAACATAAACTTTTTGATGTGATCTTCAACAATCTGTTTTGAATCAGGGTCAAACTTGGGAAGCCATTTCTCTGGGTGTTTAGGCAAGGGATGTTGAGCTCCAGGTACAACTACAACATCCTGGTCAAGACAAGGTCTAGAAGGATTGTTCTGGTTGGCCATTGGTATAGTGGGTGTTTAAGGCTGAGAAGGGGAACTTCCTTCATCAGAAGAATCTCCTCCAGAAGAGGAAGGAGATGATCGAGGTGGTGAAGGAGGTATTCTGGATCCTCTTATAGAAGGAGTGAGGATTGGATCTATAGGGTTCACAGTGAGGTTAGTGCCTTCGAGTTGTTCTCTGATATCAGAGAAATCTAAAGGTTGGTCCAAAGGTCGATTGGGTTGCCTCAAATAGGCTAAGGCACTATGAGTTCTTATGAGATATTGACGAACAATCTCGTGTATGTCACCACCTGTAGGATTTGGGGTTACTGGCTCAACTGTGACCCGTGGATCGTCGGTTGATGTGGTTGCTGTTTGAGGGGGAATGTTATCGTTCGAATGACTTCTTGTCACTATAGGTGAGCAATTAGGTGGTGGAGGAGTCTTATGACCGCCACGTGCCATTAATTAATTCCAGGCCCTCCTTCTAGCGTCATTTTTTGATGGGTAAAATTGACCGTCCATCAACTGGGAGAGTGGATCTGGTCCGGGGTTGTCCAAATAACCCAAGCCGTTTGGGGTAACCCACCCTGACAGGTTTAGCGGCTCCGTTAGCCGATATAAGTCCTAAGAAAACAAAAGAAAACTACTCTAAATTAACTAATCTAAATGAAAAATAACAATTAAAACAAACTAATAAACAAATCTAAACTATTTATATATACATTTACTATCTAATACTACACAACTATAATTCTATAAAATCAAATGTTAAATTACCAATAGAGTCAAATTTATTTACAAATGTGAAATATTTACAAATTACGGATTTGAATTAAAACCTGAAAAACTCATTTGTAATCTGTCCTAAGACAGCTAGACTATTGTTTTTTTTTATTTTATAATTTTATGAGAAAGAAATAAAATAAAAACTAACTATCTAAACTAAGCAACTAAAATAATAACTCTAACTACAAATCTAAACTATACATATATCTATCTAAACTAATTAAATAACACTAATAAGCTAACCTATAAGAACGCTTTCCAATTTTCCCTGTGTAAAGAATCCAGTTCAGCTATTCGATGGGAGGAAACCCACATCAATCCTATGCAAGCCTCTAGTGAACAGTAAGCAGCAGTGCTCTTTTGAATATCGATAATAGAACAAACAAGACATAAAAGTTACAACAATCTTATAATTTACAAATCATAACATTTAGATAAATCTGTATGCAAGGATTTGTACAAGATGATCCAATTAACGAAGAAGAGAAATCTGTGATTCATTAACTAAAACAAGTAATTTTTTTATTTTTAAATAATAAAAGATATCAGATATGGATAACACATTAATCAAGTCACATCAACCTGCAATAGATTATGATAGCTAAAGTAGTCTATAATCAACTGCAAAATGATATGAATAAAACTTGAAACAAAATTTTGATATATTGAAAGCGAAAGCTGTTACAAGACATCAACTTTCATCTCAGTCTGTGTCACAAATCCATAGTCTGGTTCTCCCACAGTGAGGATGATGAGTTTATTACAAAAAATTGACAAGTATTTAAAGACCTCCCACAGGGTAAAACATCCTTGTGGGAGTTATCAAAACAGTTTACACAAATCTGGGAAAATATCCCAAGTCTCTATTTCTAACTCAAACTAACAACTTAAAAATAAAAACTATATCACACAAATATCTCCTATATTGTCACAACATGCCAAAATCGATCATTGCAATTCGTATGTACCTGAACAAGGACAAGAATAGACAATATTAGAGGATATTTTATTGATAAAATTGATAAAAATATAATTTCTAAGACTAGCTACAGAATCTTGTGATTCTGTAGCTAGTCTAAATTGAACACGGAATCACTTCAAAATCAATTCGAATCTTAAAAACTATATTCAAACTATTGAAAAATATTTGGTTGCTAAAAGCATTATTCAAATCGACACTTGTATGAAAATTGAACAAACTAAACCGTATTCAACCAAATGATAATAGAGATGGATACACTCTGTTTAATTCGTTATCACCAATTTGGGTCAACAGACTCGCATTAGATACTTGACAGCAATGAATTCGTTTTCATAAACTAATTGAAATCGACACAAATAGTTGCTTCAGCTATCAACAAAATCATTGTCGAAACTAAACGAAATCAATAGGATCATTTTTCAAATTGATATAACTGTATTAACATATACAAACGACTATGCTATTTGCAAACCAAATGAAAACTTGTATGTAAATTTGAAACAAATGAAATCGTAAACGAATTAATCAGTTGATATTAGGATATATGGGATTTGTCAAACGTTTTTCATTGCCAATTAGAAGCGGACAGAATCGATTGACAATCAACGAAATCATTACTTGAATCAATTTCAAAACGAACTATTAGCCGAGTTTTCATATGAATTCAACAGAGACAAAATCATTTTTGAAAATCAAAACCAATAGAGCAGCATCAAATCTATTTTTGATATCAATCTAACCTAATACATGCAATTGTGCTAACTCAAGACACGCAGCAATCAAACGAATCGAAACAATTGGTGTTTGACACAGTCGTTATGAATCAACACAACTCCACGATTTTAGCGAATAGATCTTTTGAACAGGTCGAATGTAACCAGAATCCAAACGAAAATATCGATTCCATACAAAACAGAGTCGTTCATGGCTAATCGAAGTCAACAATGTCATTAGATTACATCGTATCTGTCAACCCAGTCACTAATAATGACGCGTAACACATATAGAGGATCATATCAATTCAAGCCCACGAAATGGTTCCAAAATCAAATCATAGGAACTAAATCGGAGCCGATAGAATCCAACCACAATGAATTCATACCAAATCAAAACATAGTTGTGTTCAGATTTTAGCACAAAAATCTCCTATACAGGTCAGATACAATCAAAATCAAAACGAAAACAAACCTCATTGATTTGGTTAATTCAAACCAACAAAATTGTTCAAACGAATCAAACCCAACGAAAACCAATCAATTTCTAAACTAGGCACGACCAAATCGCATAACCAAATCATAACCATATTTGACTTTAGTAAAATGAATCTACTGTACAGGATCCACAACATAACTATTTTTTATAGTCAAACCATGATAAAATCATTTCGAATAATGAACAGAACTAATTTGAAAACCAAAACCAAATTCACTATATTAATCCAAGCAATTCATAAAACGAAATTGATATTGAAATTCATACCTGGATAATCAAAAAACAACTTGGTCAGGATAATTTGGAATTGACGAAGGCTATTGCTGATTCAATATTCCTAAAAACGATCGAACCAGTGGTTTTCTGCTTCTTGTCATTAGCTTGAGGCATGTCCCTTTCTCTCGACAGTACTGTAACTTTGTTTTCCAATGATTTGATCTTCGATTGTAATAATGGAACGTTGGCATAGTAGCACTCAAGCCACACATTACATTGGCTGCATGATGTCTGCTCGGGCTTTGAAATAACAGTCTAGGGTTTGTTCAGATCACCGAGGGTTTCATTATGAAGCTTGATTCCTGGGTAATTAGGATTGTTCTTTAGGCATGGGGGCAAATTAGAAACATAGTCATAGGGTGGCTCAGAGCATAGGCCTTGGGAATAAGGGTACTTTTCAGCTAGGAAGCGCTCGATATCAGAGTCCGAGTCCTTGCTCAGAACTATGGACTTTTGATCAAGGTTTGGCTTAGGTTTATTCCGGGCAAGTCTCGATATCAATCGAGCATTCTTTTTACCTTTGTTATCGATAGTAGGGTTACCCTTGACCTTCTTACTCACAGGCTTCTTTACAGCCTCAGCCTTGTCTATTGTGATGTCGGGTAGGTTGATATCAAGGTAGACTGAGGGTTTGGGAGAGGGTAGAATGGCATGAAATGGCACGGGTGGCCCGACCTTAGTCTCACTGACCACAGACTTGTTGATTTGGATAGACTCTGAATCAACAAATCCATTTCAGGATAGAAAAGCTTGCCAATTATTGCTGTGGAGGTTTAAATGGTGGATGATGATGAGTCTAATCAAACCATGGTGAAACAGGCTGCTATCGTCCTTCTCGCATTTGAACCTCTTAGCCATTTTGTAAAGACTACGCAGGAATTAAAATGGCATGTTCAATGGATAGCCCATGAAATTCATCAACAATCGAAGGTGATAGAGAAAAACCAATCCATATCGACCCTCACAGGTCACAAATTATTTAACCATTATCAAAAGATCATGCCACCTGGGTTTAAGTGTGGAAATAGTCATACCTTTGTCACAAGATGTGACCTTTCATGATACAGATAGCAAAATCCATGGCACCTCGTCGAGTTTGGAGTTCTTAAACCATCGTTGGCCTATGGCTGCTAGTCCTATGGTAGAGCTTATGAATTCTTTATTGAGTTCAAGTTGAATGTCACCTAATTTAGCCCTACACCCATCAAAGGTAAGGGTGAATTGTTGTGCAACAAACAGATTGAAACCCTCGAACCTTTGTACAAACGTCAGCAAACCACTATCCTATAAATCCTTACGGGTGTTATTGAACAATAAAAGAGCTTGAATACCACTCGGCTCTATTCGCACCACTGGTGCCATAGATAGGAGCACACGGTGAGCGATGTGAACGAGCCAGGGTTTGAATCATAGCATACGCAGGGGCAGAATGCTCACAAGATTACCCGAAACTAGCAAAGGTGAAACAGGGATAGGGGGAGACATTAATGACATATCATGCGAAGGTGGTGGAGCTAGTTCATACATGCAAAATAGTCATAGCTAGAGTACAACCGCTGGTGCGAATAGCTATTCAACCACTATTGTATAGGTTAACAATTATGCCATTAAATCAACCAATGAAATCAATGGTAAGTGGTTTAAACATTCACGCGAGCAATAGTTATAGTTTCAAAACCAAACAAATGAATCGAAACCAATACCAAGGGTTTAATTATGTGACATGTGAATCGATGAAAGAACATGTAAATCCAATAACCAACGCATCACAAACTCAATCACTGATGAAACAAAATTATCAATCAAAGAATGCCAAATGAGTATAGATCAAGGGTCTTGCCAACTATNTGTGCATATTGACAAGGAAGATCGCAACAATTCAGTGACGATTTTAATGTGACTTTGAAAACCAGGTTTTCATGCTTGCAGTCATGAAAACAAGAACAAATGTAAGTGTGCACATAGCACAAAAATAATAACATCGTTTTATTCAAGGATTGAGACAAAAATTCAGGTTTGCAAAACACTAGTGTAGGCAGCTTATAAGGACAGTAGAAAAAATGTGAATTGGCTGCCAACAAGTTGGTTCATGAAAACGATTTCATTACTGTCAAATTATCTAATGCGATTTTGTTTATCCCAAAATGGTGGTAACAAATTGAATAGAGTGCGTACATCTTTGTTACCATTCAGTTGACCATGATTTCGTTTGCTCTCAAATTAATCTTAGAATATTTCTTTGGATAATTCATTTGATTTTCAAATAGCAATTAGATATTTGTTTTCGTTTAGGATTCGAATTGGTTTTAAAATGATTCTGTGTTAAAATTTAGACCAGCTACAGAATTGCGAGATTTTGTAGCTAGTCTTAAAAATTAGATTCTTGTCCATTTTATCAATAAAAGATCCTCTTAACTTGTCTATTTTTGTCCTCTTTCAGGTACATTCGAATTGTAATGATCAATTGGGCATGCTGTGGCAGTTTAGGAGATATTTGTGTGATGT
>JASDQU010509016.1:0-22251 GCA_032191745.1 Picea mariana | reverse complement strand
TGGCCTCGAGTTCAATATTTAGATTTGCATTACTGTATTCATTTATGTTTTTAAGGTTGATCATTTCTGATTTCAACTTGTGACATGTCTCTTCATGTTTAGTTAACTGAATCTTCAGGGCTTCTTCCACTTTATTAGCATGTTCAATTTGAGTATTTAGATTGATGACTATTTCTTATGTTTCATCCAAGACTTCTTTGAATTTAATATTTTTTACATATGTCTTCAATTATTCCATATCTTTTGTTAAATCAAAAAAAATAGTTTTCAATATTTTGATTTCTTCCTCATATTCTGGTTAAATCCTTTTGAGGTTGATGTCTTCTAATTCCAACCCGTGGCATAATTCTTCATTTTTAGTTCATTTCATCTTATGTGGTTCTTCATTTTTCATAGATCAATTTGAGTCATTAGAGTTGCATTATTACTTTCATTTATCTTTTTGATGTTAATAATTTCCAATTTCAACATGTGACATGATTCTTCTCTTTTATTTAATTGGATCTTCTGGGATTCTTCATTTTTCTTAGTTTCTTCAGGTTGAGTTTTTAAATAGATGAAAATTTCTTCTGTCTCTTCTAGTACTTCTTTTATTTTATTGTCATGTGTCGTTAATTCTTCCATTTCTTATGTTAGATTAGCAACTTCGGTCTTCAATATTTTGATTTCTTCTTCTTTGTTTTCTAGATGAATATTGTGTTCATCATCTTCATGGTTAGATTGATCTAACTATTGTATTAGCAACATATATTTATTTTGAAGTTTCTCCAACTCTTCAAAAATGCACATAACTATGTATTCAAGCTAGTCAAGAACATCCTTAGTTACTTCAATATATAGACCATTTTTTAGTTCCATATTAATCACTTCAAATGTAGTTATAACATCATTCTTAAAATCTAATAGTTTTTATTTGGTGAATACTGAGATATTCATCAATTCCTTGGTGTAGTAGTGTTCACTGTTGATGATTGGGGTTTGCATCAAATCATGTATTTCACTCTGATTAGAAATCTCTTTCTTTATATTATGTTCATCAATCTGATTGGAGTTCTCCTTTTCTTTGTCTTGTTCCTTATCTTGATAATAATTATCTTTTTTTGAGTATTGTTATTTATTCTGACACAGATCCTTTTTATCTAAGTCTTGTTCCTTACTTTGATAGCATTTCTCTTCTTCTTGTGTTTCATTTTGATAACTATTTTTTAGGTGGAGCCATTTCTTTAGTAGATTTGTAGTGTCTCATCTTTTCTTTGACTTTGTCAGATAATCCATTCTGGATTGCTTTTAAGGCTAATGAATTGTTTCTCCTTGCTTCCTTTGCAGTTTTGTTTTTTCTCTTTAAAGTAGTTAAGTGTCAGGGTTTACTTACTACCGAATCCTAAACTCCAGATCCTCTTCACTTCGGATATCTTTTCATATTTTCCCTCCATGATGAATAAGGGAGCTTCATTTGTGGAGATACCCATTTGTCCACCCATTTCTTCATAATATACCTGCGAGTGTTTAAATTGTGTTGAAGGAACCGGCTCTAATACCAATTGTTGAAATGTACATTTGACACTGAGAAGGGGGGTGAATTAGTGTCACAAAACTTTGGACAATTTTCCACTTTTCATAAATTAATTGAACAACATATATTTATTTCAATTTCTCAAGCAATATATAAAAGAATAAATATTTTATTTATTTATTTAACTTGAATGAATACATAAGATCAATATTCATCTTCAAGCAAGTATGAGATACCCAAATCTCCGTTACAAGACCCGTCTTGTAGTTCTCAAATCCAACAAAGAAATGAGGAATCCAACCCTCATAATATGTCCCAACTTGTTGATCTCAGATCCAACTGAGATGTGAGGAATCCAATCCTCATACAAGACCCAGCTTGTAAACAGGCACAAACCTAATAGAGTGAACCTTCATTCAATTCATTATATATAAATATATATACTTAAACACATTCAACTACATCTTTTGTTCACCTTAATTCTTTGTTTATATAATCTTCCAATTGGTGTGAACTTGAATGTTTGTGTCTTTTGACAATGAATCATTGGACCCTTTCATTCATTTTAATAATAATAACTTCTATTATTATTATTATTAATAGTTTGTTAAAGAATTCAAATCCGTTGTAAATTGTTTCAACATTTTAACCCATCACTAATTATTGTAAACATGTGCTTCCTTCAAACCATTATTTTCAAATAACTGTGGGATCATTACTCTCCATTTGCACTTCCTTCACTATTATTCATATAATATCGTGACATGGATTTTCAAATTATTTAGAGTGATTTTTATAAATCAATCACTGATGGATCGATTTCGTTTATAACTCAATTCCATGTCTCTACAAATATTGCAGAAATAGAATTTTGCAGAGGCAATTCCTTCAAACCATTTACATATTACCATATGTGTAAAAACATGGTCTTATTTAATTAAGTGATGTTCCCATTGCTTCATGGCTTATGTGTTCATAACTCATGACCGAGGGATGGAACCTAGTCCTTCGGACTTCATCCTTTGGGGGTTTTATCATTCATCCAATCTTATGAAGTTTGATCTCTCACAAGGATTAATATAATGGTTAGCATGTTTCTCAGAACCAAATCAACAATCTAGCTTTGATCCTTACACTACCCTTCCACTGCTTAATCCAATGGCTATGACTTGATCAAATATTGAGATGGATGACCATTATTTACTTACGGACCTTAGGGATTCGTAGGTCCATGAAATTGTTGTTCCAATTTCCATCGAAATTGGTCAGCACTGAAGTGGCCAACATGGGAGTCCTTACATCATATTTCCACTACATTTTTATCTAACATTCATGTGAGAATCTGGAGGATCTTATATCAACGGTTAGCATTGACTTCGGTGCTTCGGTGCTTCTGGTAGTTTCTGGTGGTAGACATTTGTTTCCCCCAAAGGATAAGCTCTCGGAGTGATGTAACTTGTTGACGTCACTGCTGACTTGGAACTGGCTAGGTGGTTGCCACATGTCACTTAGATTTGTGACTTATGTAACCTAAAGTTCCAATTGGAACTTGACATTTGTCACCATTTGATTGCACCACGTGTCCTTGTTGACATGGTCTTGCTGACGTTGATCTCCTAATGTGCCACATGTCCTCCTCCTGGTCATAGTTTCATATGAATCCTTGATCCAACGATTATGATCATCTCTTATATCAATGGTCCATATTTATTTCGGCCTTCGAGACTTCAGGCCTTTGCAATCATTCAACCTTCTAGAGTGCATTTCATCGAAGTAGATTGGATGGTCGATATTCTTTCTTCTGTAAATGGACGATCCTAGTTTTTCTAGAGGTTTCAAACAAATCAATGGCCATGACTTGATTTGAGTGGATGGTTCTTGTTCACTTCAGGAATTCAAAGCTTCGGGACTCCGACTATTAGGGATATCATTAACCCTTGATCCAATGACCGTGATTAGTTCTAGATTCATTTC
The DNA here is from genome assembly GCA_032191745.1 of Picea mariana. Lineage (NCBI taxonomy): Eukaryota > Viridiplantae > Streptophyta > Pinopsida > Pinales > Pinaceae > Picea > Picea mariana. Next base: position 18,764 of record JASDQU010509016.1, on the reverse strand, counting down.
CACCTTCGGGACTTTGGGTTATTCGTTCCCAATTATCAATTCTCCCAGAGTAATATTCCATGGTTAAATCTTGAGTAACTTGACTTCATCTGACGGTCCTGATTTGTCTTGAAATCTACATCAGTGGACATGATTGTTCCTCCATTCTTTTGCAGTTTTACTGTGGGGATTTCAATCCTGATCACAGTTCTACAATGCACTTTACCTTCTAAGATGTTTGGTATATTCCTTTTCCTATTGTTCATGACAACTCATCATCCCTACAATGCACTTTCCCTTCTGATACTTTTGGTTTTGTACTTGGATTCTAACTGATTGAGATCATTGATCTGTTAGGAATTTGATCTCGATGGTGTTTCTGCATTACGTTGATCTCTTGAAATCTAATACGTTGCCTCTCCTAATATTTAAGTAGATTCTTCTGCATGTTGTTCATAAAAATTCATCATCACATTATAATGACATCGGTTTTTGACATCAATGACAACACACCAATGACAATATGTCGAACAATGAGGTATATTCTATGCTAATTTGGAACATTCACTTACATTTCATTTTCATTCTTAGTATTTATTACACGCCAAAACAACAAACCACTATTATCAAATCATATTTTAAATCATATGTGAAAAGAATCCTGGTCGTTTCAAGGCTCTAGTATGCCTTGATAGTCCTAAACCATGAGTCTATTCATGTTGTCAATTTTATTTCAGAAAATGTTGTTAGCACTCATTAACATAGTTAAGTTTTTCAACAATAAAGACACAAACTTTCATCATGCAATATTAAAAAATCCATTCATCCTTGTTAGCCCATTCAAACCTAGAGTTTGAACTTTTCTCTGATACCACTATTTAGCACACCCAACCCCCTAAACCCTACTTAGGATGGTGGGATGTAAAATCCTCTTTCCATGGTGACTCAGATATCAAGTTTTAACCCCAAGGGTGGAAACCTTCTCACATGGAGTGTTCCATCGACTATCTATGCAGTCAGAAATGGGTTTGAGGCCATTAGAAATGGCCTTCCAAAGTCATTTGAGCTTAACCTTATACGATGTCATTTTTCCTACATGATATCCACGTGGAATATTCCACATCACCTACTCATGCGAATAGGTAGCTGTGTGTGCTATTGTGGCAGTGACATGTCCTCAGAAGTGACACACCCCATTAGCAATCATTTGGTAGAAATATTCTATGAATCCAAGGAACAAAATCATCCAGATCTATGACTCTGAATCTCTCGAATGGATATTAATCAATGGATGATGGTGGGTTGTTCTTTCTATCTTCGTAATAAAGGTTATGCAACTCCAACCTCTCCTTATGAATGTGTCTTTCTGATCACCCAACTCCAAACACATCCAACAGTTGTGGTGGATCTCATCCAATAAATCATATATCCACGGGTTCCTCAGCAAGCAAGGTACCGAATGGGCTCTCCCATATTCCACTCGATCCAATGAATGGAAATAAAGGAAATCAATGGTATTGATTTACTCAGAACTCGTAACCCACATGATAATTAGTAGTCTCACCCAATTGCCTTCAATCACTCAACGGGTGGGGTCCACAACGAAATCTAAATCTAAGATATTATCAAGTGGACTCCTTGATATAACAACAACCCACATCCACTTAGTATCTTTCTATCAATAAATACCGCCTCCCATGACCTTATGGTCCTCCAAACATCTCTTTCCAAAATGAACTCTCTAACAAATCCAACGATCATCTAAATCCTAGGTCTAATGTTTAAGGTTTCCTTGGGATCTTAGTTCCACTCAGTACGTAATGGATTACATGAATTCCATAGGTTTCTTGTATTGGGATGATATCAATGTATCATATCTCATCAATCAAGACTTCGGGCAGATCTATCACTCTAGTCCATTCATACTTTCACTTTCAGGCTTTCTCTTTTGGAAGTTCATCCCACACATTCTTCGTGGATATTTCTGAATGTGGCATTCTGAAAATCCTAGAGGAACAATATCTAATGATATATACAGTTCATATTTAATTGGTTTGGCTTATCTGTAAATCGATGACTCTCGTCGATTCAAAATACTACTGTTGGAAAGTTTACCTTGGCTTCTCTTACGTTTTTTTATGAATGACCCTCCTTCAGAAAGGCTTCCTAAAACACTTAGATCTCTGAAAATGGTATAGATAAGCACTCACATCAATATACGACTAAGGTTCTCTTTAGTTTTGAAAAGGGAACTTGAACAAAGGTACAGGGTAATTCTGAGTGAATAATACCTTCGCCTTCCTTGCACTATCTACAAGGTTTTAACCCTGACTTCTCATATGTTTTTCCTACATCCTCAGTACACAGGTGACCCTTCCATTTCTGCCCCATGTGAAGATTTTTTCATCCTGCAAACTTTCCATTCAAATGCTTGGGGAAAACACAGGATTACATGCCTCCATATCATGCCTCTCATACACACTCACCACAGATAATCAACCAATCTTAGAAAGAACCTCATTATACAAACATGACTCACATTTTAGAATTCATTCATCATATTAAAACTTCCTTTAAGAACAAGTGCAAAGACTTACATTCATTAACATTTTTTTTCCAAATACATACAAAAACACTTATCTATTTCAAGTCAAACTCCAACCTGCCAACTGACTAAGGGTGAATTCCTTTCCACCCAACCATAATATCTACCACAAATTTTCTTTATACAACAAGCCACCCCTGTTCCAATCGATGATAACAACAAGGGACTCCCACAAGTTGGATTTTAGGTTAAAAGTTTGGTCATCAAGGTTACTCTCCTTCACTACATTGGAAACAACATAAATCTCCTCTTACCACTAAGTCTAGGGATTCATCTGCACAAGGGAATCCCTTCACCACTGCATAGTCTCTCAATTCTCTCCCCTTACCAGTGTTAGTTTCTTTTTGTAGAGCACCAACCCACGACCCTCTCTACTCTAATCTGGATCTAGGTACTTTTTGTTCCAATGTCGAGCACATGTTTATTGGGAAATCTTCTTATTTTCTTCACAAGAAGTTCCCAGTTTTGTCTACTCAAGTCAGTATTATTTTCTCTATGTTCACAATCTCTCTCTATCAATCCCCTTGCTCATTCACGATTCTTCTACCTTATGTTATTCCTTCCCCTTTTCCCAATCTGGAACATTCATGTTCCTCAGGTTCCTCAACTTGCTTATGTCAGAAGAAACCCCTGGAGTCAAGTTTTGAAATCGAAGGGGCACCTCCATGCTACTCCTATATTGTAATGGCGCCTTTGTTAAGACATAAATGTAAGTGGCTACAGTAGTGGATTTTTTTTTTTTAAAAACAACAGTTAGATCAAATGATATGAGATAATAACATACATCGATAATTACACATTCTAGCCTCATCAACATCACTTCACAACAAGAATCAGATACCACATCACTGTTAATCATAATCAATGACATCACATACAGATAACAAAAGAAGTATACCCTCCCAACCAACCCTACAAGGCTATGACCTCCAAGACACATAATCAACACTCAAGTCTAGGATTCATCCTAATGATTTTCACCATTCAAGGTCTTAGGACTGATGATTGTTCTGAGGAACAACGAGGTATCTAAATCCCTTAACCTCAATCCTATTATGAAATTCAAGACTAAATCAACCACAATACTTAATCATAAATTCTTCACGATTGCAATAAGAGGTGTAATATCACTTCCACATGATTGCAATATTTCATTGACTTACAGTGAAACCATAAAGTTTAGATAGATCTAATTTCCATCGAGTTATCGGTTTGAGGACATACTAGGGTAAAATAATTTTGTTTTTATAAGATTCAAGCATGAGATTTCTAGGGTAAGAATTAGCATAAATACCTACGAACAAAAACAATGAATTTATATACAAATCGACATTCGGTCGATCCAGCAATAATTTACAATGAGTCGATCTTTTAAAAACAACAAAATCTGTAAACATTTTGTAAAAACTAATAACATTGAAACTGTAACTTTTGTAAGGAAAAAAAAAGAGGATTCTCACTAGCATTCAGAAATAGTTCTGAAGATCTTATTACAATAACTCAACAACATCAATTCCACAATTTTTTTACAGAAGCAATATGCTCATAATTCGAATTACTAAAATGACACAAGGAATTTATCTAACCAAAGTTCAAACAGTGTAACTGGTTGATTTGTTGTAGATGATGTAGTTTCCTTCTTTGACCTTGCATAACATCCAAATTCTTCGCCTACTCAATACTACATCAGTATCTCTCAGTCAATTCTAGGGCTACTCTTCTTCCCCCATATCCCCTCGAACTGCAAAGGGACCACACACAAGAAACCAGAAACAATATCTCTCAAGCTTTCCTCGCAAGATAGAGCTTCCACTCTTTCTCAAGCTTAAAATCCCAACTAGCACTAACGAAAGTGAACCCATTTCCTTTCTACACCATTTGTTTTATAAAAATTACCCCATGATACTTGTCCTCATGCACAAATAATTAACTTCTTAAACTAATTAAATTATGATTATTCACCCACACACTTGTGATTAATCATAAATTATCCCATGTTGTGTCCTTCAAGATACACCTCTGGGCTTCAAGGGTGTCACTCACCTTTGACTATATTTGGAAGTTTGTCTGACCCTTGGACTCAACACTCCACTCGTTCAACCTTGTGAGAGACTAAAGGATTCTAAGGAATAAGGTTTCCACCTTATTACGCGTCCCTTATATTTCTTCGTGAACGACTGTCTTAGTCTTCCCTCACGGAATTGTGTACCTCTCAAACTAGGTAATCATTAATCTATAGTTTAGGTCATGGTGGGAGTGCTAGTAGGTTGTGATAGGGATGTTGACATACCTCTCCTTCAAATTTATGGTTTCTGTGCATGACTCATTTACTCCTTTTGTGAGTCATATTAGCAAGCATCATCAAACCACTGACAAAACAATTTCAATAATCCATATACATGAATCATACTGAAATCAATCTTATATCGCATGTGTGTAAAATGAAATACTCAATAAAGATATAATCCACTCCTTGATTCAATCTGGATTCCAAGGAAGTCCATTGATACCATCAACATCCATAACCTGTTATGTGTCCTACACACTCAAGAGAACTCGTCAATAATATATGTCAATACATATACATTTGAAATAAAAAATGAATTACAATACAACATCAACATCATATATAATTCATAATCAAAATGAAATCATAGTGTACTATAGTCGGATCACTTGCACGCAAGTGTCCTCGAAGAATAAGTCAATAAAAGTGTGCTTATTATAACGGGATGTTACATGGATAACATATTTTTTCGACCGAGTCACTCCTTTGTGTACATTTATGAAGGAATTCATAAATGTCCCAACAATCGTGTCTCATTTTCATTAATGAGCTTTCTTATGAATGGGGTGGACAAGGTACTTATGAAGTTTTAAACATTGGAAGTTATTTAGGTGGGGTTTGTGCTTATTGGAAATAAAATGAAATTCCTAGTTCCCCCTCACCCATTCCCACTCGTGGTATCATGGCTAGTACTACAAGGCTTCCCCTTCAGTCAGCTGGTAGATAATTTCATTAAACATAAAACAAAATTACAGTGTTCATCAATTACAATCATGAAGTATTAATCATAATTATAGACTTGGGGGGAAATAAGGTGTTACAACTATCTAGGAGGGCCTGATATAGAGGAAGGATACATCACCTAAGGATGCCACATGGGAACCAATGGAAATCCTTTAACAATTCTCTCATCTCCAACCTTGAGGATAATGCTTCTTTTTAAGCCAAAGAGAATGTTAGGGCCCTACCGTAACCCCCTTAAATATATAAATAGGATGCTATTTATGGAGGCCATCTCTAGTTAATAAGGCCCATGTATTAGAGAGAAAGAAATGATTGTAAGAAGGCTTACTAGAAGGTTTCTCCTACAAAAAATTTCCTAGGATATTGGTAGAACTATATAAGGAAGTAAAAGCAATTTAAATAGATCTCTTGTCAAGTATATTGTAATCAAATCTCTACTCATTTCGAGATTTCCCCCTTGAAGAGGCAAGTGCAAATTTCTCTCATGAATAAATATATAACTATTTGTGGTATTTTGGTTCTTCTATCGCATATTGTTGTTCCAATCTATAATTTATGTAATAAATATGGGTATATTCTATCATTTATGCTATGAATCTTTCAATTTTCTAACAAATAACACCACATTATTCCAACCTGTTGTGTTGTATTTATATTTCATCTTCATGTCTTTTGGTTCTCTTCTTAGGTTAGACCAAGCACATGTATTGCATCTACATTTTGCACTATGCATCTTTGCATTTAAAATTAGAAATCAAATTTATAAACACAAACCATTAAGAGTGGACATGCAAAATATTGAAGGGTTCCATATTCCAAACATAGTTAAATCTAATTGGGACTTCTCCTCGAGGGTGAACCCACTATGTTATAGTGGGACATTTCCCCACATCAAAACATTGTTAAAATAAGAACTAATGTGTACACGATTCATAGAGAAGATAAGGGTTGGAGAAGACTTAATAGATATAGGAACAAATAATATGTAATACTTGTGATATTTCTCTTCAAATGTTTGTTGGAACTCAAAACTAACACAATTTACGATGTCATTTAGTCATTTTTCATTCACTTTGCCCCTTCCTCATCATTCCCTTTATAACTCATATTTTTGCATTTGACCATTTCTACCTTATACGAGATTCACATGGCATACTTACACTAAAGTCGTTGATTTCTCATGTTTTGATGATCACTTAGGAAAGATATTGTTATTTCCTAACTTACTTGTGCAATTCTGTGACTGTTGGAAATTTTGCAGTTGATTGGTAGTTCTGGTAATCGAAATTTTCATGACATTTTCTGAACATATGAAGATGAATCTCGAAAATATAAAATATGGGTTTTTTTCATAATAGTGTCATTTGAGTGATTCGAAGGAAAATCTACCCATGAATTTGGACACATGGATCTAATTAAATTTGATGTATTATCTTATTCAAATTATCTTAGATCAAATCCAAGATTTGGTGGAGGACATATCCACATGTTTAGGATCTAATATTTGTTGGTTGTAGATCCACTTGTTTAGCATCTAATCTCATATTGTTGTAACTCCTTTTCCTTTTGTGAAGGAGAAGCTATATGTATAAATATGAGAGGATATCATTAAGTTCAAACTTCAATAGTACGAGAGTTAGAGAGATGAAGCATATACCATAGAGTTCCATATTGAAGAGAAGGATCATTGTAATCATTTTGATGTTGGAATAAAGAGCTTGTTGTTGTACATCAAGAGTTCTCTACTGTAGTCATTCTTGGAAGTATATTCCAAGAGAGGAAGGCCCCCCTCTCTCTCGTATACACTTCCCAAATTGTTTCATTTTCATGTCATTTTGGTAGTTGCTCCTTTCATTTCCTATTAATTTTTTTATGTTATTTTATTTATGCAAGCATGGTTTCCCTATAGAGTTAGGAATTGAAGAATGAGTTTCTTTAGTAATATCAAAACCATTTGATGCTCTTTCTTTTCAACCAAAGGAATGTCATTAATAGTTGAAGCATAAGTCCATTGACCTCATTTGAATTATGTAGTCTTTCATTTCTGAAATTCTATTTCTACAAGTGTGATTGTCCAAGTGTGGTGTGGATCAATTCATTCCTTCGACTAATTTTCATTTCCAGTTTGATCAAGCTATAAGAATTAGTCAATCCATGAAGTAGCTAAATTATCATTTTAATAGAGCACATGTATCCTTGACTTTGTTTCTTGGAAGTGTCTTGTCAAGAAAATCATGTTTTATTTAAATTTCTTAGCTTAGAGTTAGTTTCCTACTACATATATTTTTCCAACATATCAGAAGTCTACAGACATCGGATTGATGAATTTAATGTAACGAAATTTTGGAATATAATTGAGTGACATTTTTGGCATCATTATCGGGAAGATGCTAAAGGGAATAGGAATTGCTAATTTTATTTTTCAGTCCTTTCATTTTGATGCATGGAAAAGAAGGGTACTCATGTCAATAGCCAACTTGGTGACAACATGGTCTTAACAACATGAGTTTTTTGAATACATGATTTTCTTTCAAATTTTCTTTCTGTAGAAATTCTAATTTGTCTTGTTCAAAAATACCCATTTTCACTAATCCATGTGCAAGATAGGATTATCAACCAACATATAATTTTCAAATATGATTAAGATTAGTTGAGTAAAGAAATATGTTCCTCCAAGAAATCTCTCAAAGCCTCACGACAACAAGAAACATTTTTTCATATCAAGAGGAGAAAATTCTGAAAGCCATTAGGAACACTCATGCTTTCAAGGAAATAGAATATCAAAAGTTCCATGAGAAACAAGAATATCCACAAGTTTTCCCTAATTCTCCATATACATATGGAGAAGAGATCAAAGAGCCATGGACAACATTTTATGGAGAGAAGATATTGGAACCTGAGATTGAAGAGTTTCTTGTAAATATGTACCTGGATCCTTTGTTCAAGAGACAAATGTTCGAATATCTTCAAGGTTTGAAAAAGGTGAGCATACAAGTTAGTAAAAACAAAGAAGAAAAAATACGGATGAGTGATTACATTGAACACTGTTTCCAGGAAATCATTTGTCCTAAGCACCAATTCCTCCTTCAACACTTCTTGGCATCAAATCAATCATATCAGCTGGCCTTTGATATGCAGACATCCATCATGGTACTTTTTCCATAATTGGATATGAATGTATTCTTAATCTTGTTATGCACATGGTTTCATTGGAAATACTCCTATACTTCAGAAGAGGATCTCCTTTTTCTCAAGTGGGACAGGCTAGTGAATAAAATTTTAAATAATGTCGGCTCCAAGTATAGCTTAGTTTAATAATAAGAAGGATACATTTCCAAATATCATTATCATATCTACCACAACCTAGATCTACTTCATACATGACATACTTTTTTTTCTACCTTAGCTCAGCTCCATTCAGTCCCTGCAACAATTTCTTTAGCATTCAAATGATATTTGATTGTTTAGTTATAGAAACAACATAGTGGGTGCTATAAAATCTGTAAAATGCATTATTTATTTGAATAATCTTGGACGAAAGAAATCATTGAAGTTTTCAGTAGTCCAAAATCCTTCTCAATTTTCATATGCAGATAGATTTCACTTCATATAGATTTTCAGAGTTCCAAAATTCATATTATCACATCTTCTCTTCAATAAAAACACTTACCTTTTTTGGCATGATTATTTCTGATGATCTTCAAATCTTGAGTTCCTACTAAAAAACTTAGATTAAGCTCATTTACATCATGTTCTCTTCTTCGTTGCTCTTGCTTCAGCACAAATTTAAAAGTCCAAATCTTCATGGGGGTAAATCTTGAGCATGACAAAGTTTGTTCAAAATTTATCCGAAGTAGTAAGAACATCAGTAGAAGCCTGGAGCATATGTTGGAGATTACAAAGAAGGTAATGACTCTTCAAAACTATCTTGCATTTAAAACTTTGGAATTGTGCAAGGAATTCTCTGCTTGTTTATGAAACCCGTGCCAAAACAGAGAAGTTGTTTTTCGGGTTCAATTTCATGAAAACAAGGACAAATTTTGAAAAACGGCCACATGGATTTTGTGGAAGACGGTCCCACTTGGGTTCCGCATGTATGCTTTCCCAAAATTTTGAAGGATATGGGAGATACGCAAGATTCCTTGAACCAATATTTTCCAGAATTTTAGTTGCGGACAGTTTGTAAAAACTCTACTTTGTTTTGTTTGTTAGATCTATGAAAAATGGATCTATCATATGTCGATGGAATTATATCCAGTCAACACTCTAAGAATCATGCATTAGATCCAAAAATCGTGGAGGTTTATCAAAGAGGGGAAGTCACAGAACAATCATTTGGCGAGGAATATTTGTGATTCTATTGCGCCCATGATTGCAATTGGGTTTGAAGGATTTGAAAAGCGACTAGAGGTAGATTTTTTTGCACCTTCAATCTTTAATGATCCAGAATGCAGGGGACTGAAGGCACTCACTCAAGCTGAGTTGGATGAAATGTTGGATGTGACACAATGTACAATTGTTTATGATCTCTCTAATGAGCATCTTGATTCATATAGCCTGTCTGAATTAAGTTTGTTTGTTTACCAATAAAATCTTGTTCTAAATACTTGTGAGACTACAAAAATGCTTCTTTCCATTCCTCTGATTTTGAAAAATGAAAGAAAATTGTCACTCTTTGTAAAAAAATGTTAAATACACTCGAGGGACATAGATCCTAGGAAGGCATGTAATTGGCATGTATACTCTTCTAGTGCTGAGGATGCTTCATTTGAGGGAAATGCTCTTCCAGTTTATACATTGGAGATGTTCATGACAGAACTAGGCCACAATCATGCCTCTGTATTTTACAAGGATACCTTCAAGTATGCAATGGATATGATAGTTAATTCAGGAATAAGTGATATTCATCATGAGTCTAAGATATGTGACTTTGTTTTAAGGATATGGAGCCTCTAGAAAATTCAATACTCTCAGGGATTATGGAAAATTTTGACCATGGATTTAGAAATAATAAAATTGCTTTTGTGGAGCCATGCTTTGTGGAGGGTGCTAACATTAAGAAGTTGTAAAACCTCAATGATGTCAATGAGTATGTAAATACAAGGAAGGAAATAATAATGAAAGGAGCAACATATTTTATCTTTATATGCAATGATAAGTCCTCGGTGTTTGAAGCATCTAGAAAGACTCAAGATGAAGGGAAAATTTTAGCTGATGTTATCAAGAACCTGCAGCAGGATGGGATTATGTACATTGTTTTGTGCACATCATATCCCTTGAAATGGTTACACAAGGGAGATATCAGAAATTGGAAAGGAATCTTTTTATTGGTTTTACAGTCATGGTCGCAAAGCTACAACTATTTGACAAATCAGTAATCCAATTGTTTCTACATAAGTGACTCTTCTTTCATTGGTTGGAGTAGGTCTTCACCAAGGAAAGAAAATTGGTTTTACTTCATGTCATATAATGTGGTTGCAACATAGGGTGTGAATGTCTTAGTGGAACATAGTACAACTGATGTATATTGGGAATATGGTATAACTTGCATTGAGTATACAGAGTTGGACAAATTGGGTATTACATATGCTCCCATTTTTCTTGGAAACATGTAGGCACAATATCCATCCAAAACCAATGTTATTTATGTTTACTTTCCTATCGTTGAATGGATTGGATCGAGAAAAACTGTAGCATCCTTACCAGGTATGATTTTTGAACTTGAGGAAGCCTATTAGCTATGAGGAATATCTTTGTGTAAAACATGGTTTATATGCTAGAATACTTGAGTGTACAATGCAAAATGTAGTTGATTTACTATTGACAAGTTTTTATAATATTCAAGAAAACTTGGATACCTTTATTGTGTACAATCAAAGGTGCAAAGAAACCTCATATGTGAAAAAGGAAAAGAGAGAGATAGACAAGTATTTGCATGAGACTCTAGATGGATCACATCTTGGTATTATGAGGATTGAATATGATCTCCTTATATCTTGTAATGTCAAAATGCATAAGGTTGAAGATAATGGTTTTTATCTCTATTATGTACCACCTTTTATTCTTCTTTTTTTCCATCTCTTGGACCACTTTGGAACATGAGTAGGCAAAATTTTCATGGAGGTTCTAGGATACAACTAGAAAAATCAAGAATTTGTTTTGGAAGAATGTGGAGCTAGATGGAAGTCCAATTGTTCTAGAAAAAACATAGTGGGTTTTGTGAATGTTGCAGAAAAGAAAGAAGCAATTTTTCAGTATGGAAAATGGTAAGATTTCAAACAAAGGAGTTAACTAGAATTGCTCAAAAAATGTATATTGGCGGCATAAAGTCCATAGATTGGAATATGTGAAGATTGTGATGGGAATGCATATTTTGAATAAATTAATGTAGTATTAGAGGGGAATCATACTTTTGAAGTTCTTGAATATCACTACATTTGAGTAACTAATGAGAAATATTTTCATTGCTGCTACAATCCAATGGCCTTGATCATGATTCCATGTCCATTATTGGAAACCATATTCATAAGAATTCATGAAGATACTCATTCACCTACTCCACATGCATGAGTACAAGCATCATATTCAATGTGGGGGAGGGTGTGGAGATGTCATTTCCATTCAACATTCATAACATCAGAACAAAAGAATTTATTCACCATATTATTTTACTTCAAAATCATTTTTTTCAAAATTTCAATGATTTTATGCATCTACAAAAAGGATGATACAACCATATTTTATTCTCACGGATGATCTTTGCACAAAGAATGCAAGTAGATGAGGCTAAAATAAAATATTCTAACACATGGGTTTTGTGCCCCATGTAGAAAATTGAGAACAATGCAAGCGAAATATCTAGAAAATGCATAATGAAGAATTTACAAGTACATCTTTGAAGAATATTTTTATACAAATTACATAATTTCTTGTAGTTGATTGTTTGCAAAGGTATTTTTACAGTTTCATTTGAAAAGAAATGGCAATGAATCTAAAAATTATGTAACATGGTTTTTGTGCCCATACAATAAATTGTGTAACACGTGAACTAAATTTGTAGAAAAATCATGACAAGGGATGCACTGACATGATTTCAAACTAATTTTATTAAAAAATATCATCATTTTTGTAACCAATTCCAGCCATCTTTATGTAGTTAATTTGTAATTTTTTATGATTTCATATATCCCAAGACTAAATCGTGACTTGGAGATGATTTCAAATCAATATAAGATGATTATCCACCTATCAACCATGAGTTTTGGCATTTTTCAAATTTTCATCTTTCTCTAGTTGATTTATAGCTTTGAATGGTTGCACACATTCCAAGACTAGAACTTGGTTTGAAGATTATTTCAAATCAAAACAAGATTCCCATCAACCTATCAACATCGATTTTTCGCATTTTTTCAAATTTCATGTTTTCAAGCATTTCAGTAAGAAGGAAACACATTTGGATCAACTCTTATAGTTTGTAGCAACAACACCAGTATTTCTTCCGTTGTATCAGTGTTCTTCAGGTCGTCTTCATATTTCTCATCAAAGTTTCCTTAACATTCTTCATTCAAATAGCATCAACAATCATCATTCTTCATCAAGCACGAGAAACCTTCATTTTCAAAGTTTTTATCTTCAGTATCAAAACCTTATTTCAAAATATGCATCAAGGTTACAACCAAAGTATTTTCTCTCATATCAGCATACATCAGGTGAGCCAGATTTCTTCATTTATCTCTCAAAATATCATCCACCAAGAATAGGTAAATTTGGGTAAGAAATTTGTGTTTCTAGGTAGTCATCTAACTTGGGAATTCACGCACATGAAATCATGAAATTCTTGAAGATTTTCATATTTTCCATTCCTTCATTCCCTTACACTTCATTTTGTTACACTTTACATTTCATATTTCATTATCTACTCATCATCATCCATCTCCCTGTGACATCGATGACTTTGAAAAAACCCAAGTGTAAAACAAATCCTTTCCACTTAGGTCCATTATCATATATATCCAAACACTACATCATATGTATCTTTGATTGAATGAGGGCATGCAATGATTTGAGTGCAGGGGAGATGTTGGACCTCAAAAATAACACATTTTATGATGTCATTTAGTCATTCTTCATTCACTTTACCCCTTCATCATCATTCCCTTTATCACTCATATTTATGCATTTGACCATTTCTACCTTATACGATATTCACATTGCATACTTACACTAAAGTGGTTGATTTCCCATGTTTTTATGATTACTTAGGGAATATATTGTTATCTCCTAACTTACTTGTGCAATTCTATAGATATTGGCAATTTTGCTGCTGATTGGAAGTTCTGGTAATTAAACTTTCCATGCCATTTCAAAATAGATGAAGAGGCATATCGAAAATATAAAATATGGGTTTTGTGAAAAATAGTGTCACTTAGGTGACTCTTGTGGAAAATATGCAAACCATGCAAAACAAGGGGCTTGTGGTTGATATTGCTAAAACTAGTCATTTTATCCTGCAATTTTGTAGCTAAATGGTTTGACCAATTTGTGGCCCATACTCACGTATTTGGACACATGTATCTCATGAAATTAGATGCATTATCTTATTCAAATTCTCTTAGATAAAATGAAATGATCCACATGTTTAGGATCTAAGATTTGTTGGTTGTAGATCCACCTTTTTAGGATCTGATCTCATTCTGTTGTAACTCCTTTTCCTTTTGTGAAGGAGAAGATATATATATAAACATGAGAGGATATAATTTAGTTCATAGTTCAATAGTGAAGTAGTTAGAGAGATTAAGGCTAGAGCATAGATTTTCATATTGAAGAGAATGATCATTGTAATCATTTTGATGTTGGAATAAAGAGCTTGTTGTTACACATCAAGAGTTCTCTATTGTAGTCCTTCTTGGTAGTATATGTCAAGAGAGGCAGGGCCCCCTCTCTCTGGTATATGTTTCCCAAATGGTTTCCTTTTCATGTAATTTCAATAGTTTCTCATTTCATTTCCTGTTCATTTCTTTATTCTCTTTCATTTATGAAAGCATGGTTTCCCTACAAAGTTAGGCATTGAAGAATGATTTTCTTTAGTAATAAAAAAACTCATTGATGCTCTTGCTTTTCAACCAAATGAAAGTGGTTAATAGTTGAAGAACAAGTCCATTAACCTCATTTTAATTTTGTGGAATTTCATTTCTGAAATTCTATTTTTGCAAGTGTGATGGGCTGAGTGTGGTGTGCATCAATTCATGCCTTCGAGTAATTTTCGTTTCCATTTTGATCAAGCTACAAGAATTAGTCAAGCCATGAAATAGATAACTTATCATTGTAATAGAGCACTTATATCCTTCACTTTGATTATTGGAAGTGTCTAGTCAAGCAAAGAATTTTTATTCAGATTGCTTAGCTTGGAGTTAGTTGTCTACTCCTGCATATATTTTTCCAGCATCTCATAAGTCTATGGACACCAGATTATTGAATTTAATGTAGAAGAATTTTGGGAATATAATTGACATAAAATTTTGTCCATGTGCACACACTTCCTTTAAGCTTCACAATATTTGTAACACTATTGATCTTTATAACTTATTAACTTATGAAAATAAAAATTAAAAATTAAAAAAAAAATGGGTGTGTGAACAAAGTTGGTGGATGAAAAAGTGGCAAGTGGGTCAGCATGAACACACACTCACAGGAACACGTGTGTGTTCTCAGGAATGTGCACGTGCTCCTGATTCTATAGGTTTGGAAAATCTCTAATCTCCACTCATATTTCCATGCATGTTCATTGGAAGGAATGTGTGCACGTTCATAAAAACATGTGTGCATTCTTAAGAACCTGCATGTGTTCCTAAGAACGTGCACACATTCCTCTGTCATACCATTTTTAATGGGTCGCAGGAACGATTTATGCCTATTTACACACATTACACTCATATTTTTACCTTAATTGAGAAAACATATAGGAGGAGAAAAGACAATATATTTACATCGTGTCCCAGTGAAGCCAGGTATGTTTGATTTCTCTTATTTTACTCACAATTTAATAATTTTTAATTTTATTCAATTAATTTAATATATTCTAAAATAACCTAAATTATATAAATTTGTAATCTTATAGAGAAATCTCATCTAGAAAATTTAGAGAGAGTCACTTCTTACATTGCCTAAAATTTCCCCTTTAAAAATAATTGTAGAGAATTTACAAAAAATGTGATTATTTCATGTTTTTTTTTTTATTTCTTAAAATATATATTGATGTTTTTTTGTAATTTTATATTTTAATTAAAAAAACCGACCTGTTTTACATGCCATGATTTATTATATTGCAACATATATTATAAAATGGAACCCGTAGGAAATGTAAACCATCCATAAGAAGACCAATCTGAGAAAAAACCCAACCCACAACAACCACCCAACATAAACACACAAATTGATGAGGGGTTGGACACATTGAGAACATTGGTAAATGAATTAAGGGGCATGAGAAAACCTAACAGAGAGTCCTTGGCCACTTCATTGGATGTCATTTTGAGTTCGATTGAAAGTTCCCAAGGGAAATTAACTTCTATTTCTAAATATAAAAGGAATGTACAAGTTTTACAACACTGGACTTGACAGAAACCATGTTAGAGACTTGGGTATTTCAAAACAATCTTTGATGTCTCTTTTTATTGATCCTATAACTAGACAAGAACCACTTATCAAAGATAAATTCATTTGTATGGACTGGTGTATCCACCCGCAATTCAATGCTCACTAGATGGATAGGTTGTTCATAGTATTTGATAAACCTCCCTACAATAATAGGGAGGTGCCTTTATATTTTTTGAGAAAATTGTGGGCTGAATTTATTTTGGGTCACCATGTCAACTACTTCGACATTGGTGTCTTCCATAGTGTGGGTCGAGGGTCCACATAGCACCGAGAGAATTCTAGTCATGACCCCATGTTAGGTACTCATTCCCCAGGTGAACGCCTAACCCCCCACCCCCCCCAACATCATCATGTTACACAGGGTTTAAAATAGGTATAGGTATATCTTTTATTCTTAACTCGGATCCTAGTGCAACACGGTAGGTTTGTTGCACTATCTAAGTAGGGTGTGTATGTCAGTGACATTGGTAGAGAGGTTGGACCTTCAACCCCAAGACCAGAGTGCAGTGAGGAGAGTGCACATGGGCATAGCAATCGTCCATGTGAACCTCATAGATGCTTGATATGATAGCAACCTTGTTATGGGCCTATGTAGGCCAGTGGACATGAGCGATTCATGGAGGATGTTAGTATCTTAACCATCTATATATTCTTCAACTTTATATATTTATATAGTATTCTATGTATTTATTTCAATATTTTACTGTATGATGTCTTGCAGTTTCTACACCTGTATAATAGACCCTCTACATTGATAGAGGCATCATTGTATATCTCCACCATTGATTCAACAGTAGAGGCAACCTGCTCATTCGATGTATCCCATACATAGGTATGTCTCACATTTGATAAATTCACCATAATGATTTCTTTATTTTCTCGCATCCTCAAATTTACAATGTTCTTGTGTTTCTACAGGTTGTGGGGCCAGGCGATGTTGAGAAATGTCCACATGGGATGGACAAGTCACCCATGTCACATGTATCATGTGTAGAGTTAAATATCATTTAAATATAAAATTTTTTATATTTATGTTTTTGAATTTTACTATTTTGTACTAATAACAATATTATTAATATGTATGTAGGTTGTTGATATTTTCGCTAGTTATAATACTAGTCTAGTCATTGGGCACCTGGCCACAACTTCTCGGTTACCTTACTTTCGGCCAATGGTTATGCCATCATTTGTACATCTCGTGGGGGTTCATTGCCACCCACCCCCATCATCTTTATTATTTCATGCATCATTAATGGATGCACCCATAGGCCACCCATCTACACCACCTATTTCATACATCCGTACACAGTGGATGCACCCGTATGGCACCCACCCTCACCATTATTTCCATCTACACCATCCACCAAGGCTACCACAATAGATGTTGCCTCAGAGTAGGTTGTACAACCAAGCGCTCCACCTGCCAATGACTCTCCATTGAGGACCGAGATATTCATGGTGAGATAATGTGTTGACGATCAATTTTTATGTATCATGAATGGAATTGATTTTATGCATATATATTCAAATTTCATTATTTTATCCTTGTAATTGACGCAGGGTGGTATCACTAAGAGATTACGGAGGAGGGTAACACCCTCACGATTGTCAGTACCATTTGTAGTGAGTTTCCTTATGTTGAATTACAAAGTCTCATTTTGTAATTCTTTTAATTCATTGTGGAAAAAAATATATAACAATGTTTTTTTCTTTATACAGTCTCCAGAGTGACAAACCATGCTCAAGTGCAAAACCACTCGATGTGCTTCTTTGAGAAAGAGAAGAAAGATCGATTTACAGGATTCTCCTGAGGGTGTCGAGGGTGGAAGTCATCAATGAGTGATCAATGACTTCCATTTTATATCTAGGCCACCATATGGTTATTTTTTATGTTAGGGTGTTTGTTATCGTTTTTTCTATTGGGCACAAGGTGCCATTTTGTAAAAAAATGTACAATTTATACAATGTTGAACACACACACACACACACACACACACACATTTCATGACATGTTTTTTTATGAAAATCATTGTTTCTTCATTTTATGTTTATGAATGTATGAATTTCAATGTGTATGAATGTATATGAATTTATTTAAATTGATTAACTACTTTTTAAAGTGTTAATGAAGTCTATATAAGTAAGAATAGTTCATTTTTTCTAAAGTGATTATAAATACTTTAATTGTGCATTAACAAATCTCTTATGGTGGAAACTATGTCTAAGTGATAAATCCATACGCAATTAATGGCTCTCATTACCTAAATTTGACAAAATATTGAAGTCCCATCCTACTTAAGGCTCCAAGAACAAATAATAAGAATCATGTAGGATAGCATAATCACAATAGAAATAACAGAGTTGAAACCTCACATTACTCTATCCAAAATGAAGCATGCTTCATTATAATGAAAATCACAACTTGTTACAAGGGAACTTCTTAATACAAAATTAACACATAAATTATGAGTGCACAATAAAGCCTCACATCAA
>JASDQU010509015.1:26005-40740 GCA_032191745.1 Picea mariana | reverse complement strand
CTTGCCACGTCTGAAACGTCTCACTTGCTACGTTTGCAACGTCTCACTTGACACGTTTGAAACGTCGGTCTTGCCACGTTTGCAACATCTCTCTTGCCACGTTTGAAACGTCGGTCTTGCCACGTTTGAAACGTCGGTCTTGCCACGTTTGCAATGTCTCTCTTGCCACGTTTGAAACGTCGGTCTTGCCACGTTTTCAACGTCTCTCTTGCCACGTTTGAAACGTCGATCTTGCCACGTTTAAAACGTCTCTCTTGCGACGTTTGAAATGTCTCTCTTGCGAAGTTTCAAACGTCTCTCTTGCGACGTTTCAAACGTCGCAATACCGACGAAAAGTAGGTCGTCGGAAAAACGACGTCATGTGAAACGACGTTTGAGGGGGTTCGAGGTTTGTCGGTCTTCCGACAATAGAAAGTGGCAATTGCGTCGAACGTGCCGTCGGAATTTGACCCAAATGTAGTAGTGCATTAACCATTTCCAGCCATAGCGCGCATCACATGTTTTTCCATATAAGCCAATAAATCATATAGCCACTAACCCTGCTAGCTAGGACTAAAAACAATCCATTTAAACTTCAAATGCATAGTGCAACATCATATAACATAGTAGCATAGTTCCTTTCTTTTGGATTTTATTCATATTGCTTCATTTTTTTTCAATTTCTCTTTTGTTGTTACTAACATGTATTGTTTGCAGGTGTCGTAACTCATAAATCAATGAGTAAATAGAAAGGGTAACAATGGATATCATAAGCCATTATGACATGACATTCGGGCCTAGAGTAAGAGAATAAACATGCATTATCGATTTGTTGTGAATAAAACCAAGATTGATCATCAATCATGCTCAAACCTATAAGCAATGTCTAACAACAGTAAGAACATCAAATAAGAACCAGATCCAATCCTCCAATATCTAAGGGGGTCCCACCTAATAGTATTATATATATCATTTAGCTTAAAATTTAATAGGCTTTTAGCAATACTTTGCGGGCAAAATATTCGTTGTGATTTTAATCGTAAAGAAATTGGCAACTCCATAGGAAATTTGTTTCCAACAGATTAGAACCCATAACTCATGGTTTTGCAGATCAAGAACAATATATCAAGAAGGTATAACAAGGATGATTATGCAATAGGGGGAAGTCAGTGGATTAATGGAAAAATGATCGGGAATTTACCAATAACTCATGAAAAGTGTGAAGTATGAGGGGGTTTATCCATGTATGCATAATCATTCAACCAGAATATGCTTTTCACTTCAAGGAGAAAATTTATGGATTTTGTCTTTTAAATCTCAAATGGATGAATAAATGACAAGTAGAAGTATGAAATAACCAATTTCTTTATAAGACGACAGTGAAAGAAGATAAAAAATTCAAGTGTGCTTTTAGGGCAACATCGTAACAACTGTGTAAGCTTGATTGTTATTGACCAACAATACCTTGCGAGAGTGACACTATGGCATAATTGATCCAACATTTATTCTTTGACCAAAATCAACTAAAAGAAAAGAAGCAATAAACCCATGATAGAAATAAAATTACAAGATTTAAAACAATAGAAATAACATGATAGAAATGCAAAAACAATAGGAAATGTTTTAAAATAGAAAGCAGAAAACAAACTACTGTAAGGTAGAAAAGAAAAATAGTGAATAACTAAGCAGATCTAGATTATTAATATACAAAAAACCCAAACAATGTTATAACTTTTCAATTTGGTTCCTCGTAATGCTTCAAGTGAGAACCATTAGTGTTGTAGGAAAACAATTGCTCATTTAAATATTTTATAATGTAAGAGTTAGTACCTAATACAAAAGCRATATTGAAGGGATCCAACCATAATTTTTGAAATTTTGAATGTATTCCCCTATCKGCGTGAGTTGAATCCCATAACAATACTTTTTTATTGACCTTAAATTTGACAKTCTTGMCASTCTTGTTGAAATARTTCTTAACAGTTTGTTGTCTCCTTTTAATATTATCCAAAGAAAACATCCTTTTCTCTTCCAAAGCTAGGAGTGTGTTTATCCTTTGTGAAACATCAGAAGAATTTAATGCTTCGATCTATAGCATCAACCTTAAGAAGGAAAKTTCCAACTCGGTTTGAAAGAGGTCTTCTTCACCAAAAACAAGCTGAAAAGGAGTGCAATCGAGGCTTACCTTGGTGGTAGTTCGATCTTCCCAAAAGGCATAAGTGAGGAGGGTATGCCACTGATGAGGCTTATATTCGATGAGCCTTTTGATGATCCTTACCATATTTTTATTGGTAGAATCATCCTACCCATTTCCTTGGGGATAATAAACTAATGAGGTGAAATGTTTAACCCCCAACTTAGCTAGAAATTGGGTCAGCTTGGTAGAAATGAAAGCGAGACCATTGTCTGTAATAATTTCCAATGGAAGACCAAATCTAGAAAAAATGTTATTTCCAAGGAAATAAATTACTTAATCATCTATTGAATGCTTAAGTGGGACAACTTCAACCCATTTTGTAAAATAGTTTGTGGATATCAAAATAAAAATTGTGTTGTTGAAGATGATGGATTAATAGGACCAATACAATCCAATCTCCACTTTCAAAAGTGAAAGTCTAGGAGGACAGGTTGTAATGGAATGGCTGAAAGTCATTCTTTCCCTGGAAATTTTTTTCACTTGTCACAAGATCTCAAAAAAACATAAGAGTCGCAAAAGATCGAAGGCCAATAATATCCCTTCCTAATAATATTGAAAGAAATAGTTTTAGCATAAAAATTTCCTCCTACATGAATGACAGAACTTGAAGAGCCATGATCTTCTTGCAATAGTTTCTGTGCATCCTCATTGTTTACATAGTGAAGCAACACACAATCAACAAACCTTCGAAACAAGAAGTCTCTTATAATGACGTATCTTGCAGAGTCAAGACACAACCTTCTCCTTTGATGAGTATCTAAGTTGTTTGGACATATTTGGTTTTGTATATAGTAAACTAAATTATTGTACTAGGGATGTTCAGAAACAGGGAGGATCTGGTTATCAATGTAAAAGAGAGTTGATAGGGAACTATCCTATTCATCGATTTTTTCACTATTCTCAGCATGATGAGCTAAGTGAAGGGATAAGTCACATCCCTTGATAGTGGTAGAAGTCACAATATTTAAATCATGCTCCTGGATCTTGGTAAGCCAATGTGCAAGCTTCCCTGAAAGATAATTATGTGAGAGAAAAATCTTTGCCGCGGGTAAAGGGACTTTTACCAATGTATGCTTACCTAAGATGAAGTTGTGAAACTTCTCAACAAATTTAACAAGAGAAAAAGCATACTTCTCGATAAAATAATATTTAAATTCATCATCAAACAAACTTTGAATCATGTAAGCCACCGATTTTTCATTACCTTGGTCATCATTTTGTATTAGGATAGCAGAAACTGCTTCCTCAGTGCCATTAGTATATATCGTGAATTCCTTCTGAAATCCATCTTTGCCAAAACCAGTGCAGAACTGATTACTCTCTTAATTCCTTCAAAAGAATTTTCAACATCATTTGTCCAAGAAAAATAACGATCTTTCCTAAGCAGACTATGAAGTGGTTTGACCATCACAACAAAATCTGGAACAAACCTAGGAACAAAGTTAATAACCCCCATAAAATATTGAACCTCCTTTTTGGAAGTGGGAGTAGGTAGATTAAGGATAGCAGTAATCCTTTTAGGATCAATGCTTATTCATGAATGAGATACAACTTATCCAAGGAGCTTGCCCTCAGTAACACCGAAAATGGAATTGGAAAGATTTAGAGAAATGAAAAATTTCTTACATCGCATGAGAACTTTTCTCAGATGACCAAAATGATCTAATCAGATTTTAGAGTACATTGTTAAGTCATCAAGGTAGATCTGAATGATCTTACCGATCAAATTGTCAAAATCTATTTGCATAGCTCTTTGAAAGGTTGCACCTACATTGTATAATCCAAAAGGAATACGTTCATAAGCAAAGGTACGCCAACGAGTAATAAATGTGGTTTTTTACTTATCTTCACTTTTTACCTTGATTTGACTGTAACCAGAAAAACCGTCAAGTAAGGACATCATTTGTGACCTTAAAACTTGCTACAAAATCATTTCCATGTTAGGGAGAGGGAAGTGATATTTTATACTAGCTCGACTTAATGCACAAAAATCAATGCATAATCTTATCTGACCAGTTGTTTTCCGAACATTAAGCAAAACCAAATTCTAACCATTATTTGTGTCATTAATTATCTGAGACCTTAGAGTTAAGTACATGTATTTTCTCCTAGTAAGTTAAAAGTTCAAATCCACAGAGGGGTTGAGTATGTACACCTTCTTAAAATTTAGTAGTCAAAATCTCTGGGTTGAAGGGGTCCCTTGTCCCACAAACAAGGGAGTCTCACACACCAATTTGGTCTCTATCTTGACTGTAAGCTTAAAATTAAATTAATAATAATTATTATTATTATAAGAGAAACAAGTCCCTAAAAAGGTGGATAGGAGAATAATAAAAAATAGAAAGTTAAAAAATTGACAAAGTAAACATTTTTCTATCCAATTTTTCTCCAAATCTGATAGGAATTTCGGTTAATTTGTTCTTTCATTTAATTAAATGAGAAATTTGAGTATAAAACTGTTCTCTTAGGATTTTAACTCATTTTAAGAAAAACAAATCCTCTTAATTTCAAAAAATAAATAAATTAAGATACAATTTTTTTTTATAGAAAAACATAAACTCTTTAGTAATAAAAATATATTAACCATATTACATTGATAAAGTCAAATTCAATTATACATATCAACCATCAATTAAATGATTTATGAATTTCAAAAAACAAATAAATTAAGATATAGTTTTTTTTTATAGAAAAAACATGAACTCCTTAATAATAAAAATGTATTGCCAACCGTTAATTGATTTATGAATTGAGTACAACATTAAATTTAGTTTATAATAATAATAATAATCTATTTTTAAGGTCACGGCCAAGCCAGCACATCAAATTTGGTGTATGAGACCCCCTTGTTTGTCGGACAAGGGACCCCCCTCCACCCAACGATTTGACTAGTAACTCCATAGGGAAATTTGTTTCCAACAGATTAGAACCCATAACTCATGGTTTTGCAGATCAAGATCAATAGATCAATAAGGTATAACAAGGATGATTATGCAATAGGGGGAAGTCAGCAGATTTAATGGAAAAATGATCGGGAATTTAGGAATAACTCATGAAAAGTGTGAAGTATGAGGGGGTTTATCCATGTATACATAATCATTCAACTAGAATATGCTTTTCACTTCAAGGAGAAAATTTATGGATTTTGTCTTTTAAATCTAAAATGGATGAATAAATGACAAGTAGAAGTATGAGATAACCAATTTCTTTATAAGACGATAGTGAAAGAAGATAAAAAATTCAAGTGTGCTTTTAGGGCAACATCGTAACAACTGTGTAAGCTTGATTGTTATTGACCAACAATACCTTGTCGGAGTGACACTATGGCATAACTGATCCAACATTTATTCTTTGACCAAAATCAACTAAAAGAAAAGAAGCAATAAACCCATGATAGAAATAAAATTACAAAATTTAAAACAATAGAAATAACATGACAAAAACGCAAAAACAATATGAAATGTTTTAAAATAGAAAGCAGAAAACAAACTACTGTAAGGTAGAAAAGAAAAATAGTGAATAACTGGAATCAGATCTAGATTATTAATATACAAAAAACCCAAACAATGTTATAACTTTTCAATTTGGTTCCTCGTAATGCTTCAAGTGAGAACCATTAGTGTTGTAGGAAAACAATTGCTCATTTAAATATTTTATAATGTAAGAGTTAGTACCTAATACAAAAGCGATATTGAAGGGATCCAACCATAATTTTTGAAATTTTGAATGTATTCCCCTATCTGCGTGAGTTGAATCCCATAACAATACTTTTTTATTGACCTTAAATTTGACATTCTTGCCACTCTTGTTGAAATAGTTCTTAACAGTTTGTTGTCTCCTTTTAATATTATCCAAAGAAAACATCCTTTTCTCTTCCAAAGCTAGGAGTGTGTTTATCCTTTGTGAAACATCAGAAGAATTTAATGCTTCGATCTATAGCATCAACCTTAAGAAGGAAAGTTCCAACTCGGTTTGAAAGAGGTCTTCTTCACCACAAACAAGATGAAAAGGAGTGCAATCGGTGGTTACTTTGGTGGTAGTTCGATCTTCCCAAAGGGCATAAGTGAGGAGGGTATGCCACTGACGAGGCTTATATTCGATGAGCCTTTTAACGATCCTTACCATATTTTTATTGGTAGAATCATCCTACCCATTTCCTTGCGGATAATAAGCTAATGAGGTGAAATGTTTAACCCCCAACTTAGGTAGAAATTGGGCCAGCTTGGCAGAAATGAAAGGGAGACCATTGTCTGTAATAATTTCCAATGGAAGACCAAATCTGGAAAAAATGTTATTTTCAAGGAAATAAATTACTTAATCATATATTGAATGCTTAAGTGGGACAACTTCAACCCATTTTGTAAAATAGTCTATGGCTATCAAAATAAAAATTGTGATGTTGAAGATGAAGGATTAATATGACCAATAAAATCCAATCCCCACTTTGAAAAGTGAAAGTCTGGGAGGACAGGTTGTAATGGAATGGCTGAAAGGCATTCTTTCCCTGGAAATTTTTGGCACTTGTCACAAGATCTCAAAAAAACATAAGAGTCGCAAAAGATCGAAGGCCAATAATATCCCTTCCTAATAATATTGAAAGCAATAGTTTTAGCAGAAAAATGTCCTCCTACATGAATGACAGAACTTGAAGAGCCATGATCTTCTTGCAATAGTTTCTGTGCATCCTCATTATTTACATAGCGAAGCAACACACAATCAACAAATCTTCGAAACAAGAAGTCTCCTATCAGAGTCAAGACACAACCTTCTCCTTTTATGAGTATAGAAGTTGTCTGGACATCTTTGGTTTTGTATATAGTAAATTAAATTATTGTATTAGGGATGTTCAGACACAGGGAGGATCTGGTTATCAATGTAAAAGAGAGTTGATAGGGAACTATACTATTCATTGATTTCTTCACTATTCTCATCATGATGAGCTAAGTGAAGGGATAAGTCACATCTCTTGATAGAGGTAGAAGTCACGATATTTAAATCATGCTCGTGGATCTTGGTAAGCCAATGTGCAAGATTCCCTGAAACATAATTATGTGAGAGAAAAAGATTTTCCGCGGGTAAAGGGACTTTTACCAACGTCTCCTTACCTAAGATGAAGTTGTGAAACTTTTCAACAGCTTTAACAAGAGCGAAAGCA
Source organism: Picea mariana (assembly GCA_032191745.1). Taxonomy (NCBI): domain Eukaryota; kingdom Viridiplantae; phylum Streptophyta; class Pinopsida; order Pinales; family Pinaceae; genus Picea; species Picea mariana. The sequence goes on along the minus strand of JASDQU010509015.1, from coordinate 33,409 downwards.
TGCTTCTCAATAAAATAATATTTAAATTCATCATCAAACAAACTTTGAATCATGTAAGCCACTGATTTTTCATTACCTTGGTCATCATTTGTATGAGGATAGCAGAAACTGCTTCCTCAGTGCCATTAGTATATATCGTCAATTCCTTCTGAAATCCAGCTTTGCCAAAACCAGTGCGGAACTGATTGCTTTCTTAATTCCTAGAAAAGAATTTTCGACATCATTTGTCCAAGAAAAATAACGATCTTTCTTAAGCAGACTATGAATTGGTTTGACCATCACAACAAAATCTGGAACAAACCTAGGGACAAAGTTAATAACCCTCGTAAAATCTTGAACCTCCTTTTTGGAAGTGGGAGTAGGTAGACTAAGGATAGTAGTAATCCTTTTAGGATCAATGCTTATTCATGAATGAGAGACAACGTATCCAAGGAGCTTGCCCTCAGTAACATCGAAAATGGACTTGGAAGGATTTTGAGAAACGAAAAATTTCTTACATCGCATGAGAACTTTTCTCAGATGACCAAAATAATCTAATCAGATTTTAGAGTACACTGTTAAGTCATCAAGGTAGATCTGAATGATCTTACCGATCAAATTGTCAAAATCTATTTGCATAGCTCTTTGAAAGGTTGCACCTGCATTGTATAATCCAAAAGGCATACGTTCATAAGCAAAAGTACGCCAATGAGTAATAAAGGTGGTTTTGTACTTATCTTCACTTTTTACCTTGATTTGATTGTCACCAGAAAAACCATCAAGTATGGACATCATTTGTGACCCTAAAACTTGCTACAAAATCATTTCCATGTTAGGGAGAGGGAAGTGATATTTTATACTAGCTCGACTTAATGCACAAAAATCAATGCATAATCTGACGAGTTGTTTTCTGAACATTAAGCAAAACCAAATTCTAACCATTATTTGTGTCATTAATTATCTGAGACCTTAGAGTTAAGTACATGTATTTTCTCCTAGTAAGTTAAAAGATCAAATCCACGGAGGGGTTGGGTATGTACACCTTAAAATTTAGTAGTCAAAATCTCTGGGTTGAAGGGGTCCCTTGTCCCACAAACAAGGGAGTCTCACACACCAATTTGGTCTCTATCTTCACTGTAACCTTAAAATTAAATTAATAATAATAATGATTATTATAAGAGAAACAAGTCCCTAAAAGGGTGGATAGGAGAATAATAAAAAATAGTAAGTAAAAAAATAGACAAAGTCAACATTTTTCTATCCAATTTTTCTCCAAATCTGATAGGAATTTGGGTTAATTTATTCTTTCATTTAATTAAATGAGAAATTTGACTATAAAACTTTTCTCTTAAGATTTTAACTCATTTTAAGAAAAACAATTCCTCTTAATTTGAAAAAATAAATAAATTAAGATACAATTTTTTTTTATAGAAAAACATAAACTCTTTAGTAATAAAAATATATTAACCATATTACATTGATAAAGTCAAATTCAATTATACATATCAACCATCAATTAAATGATTTATGAATTTCAAAAAACAAATAAATTAAGATATAGTTTTTTTTTTTTATAGAAAAAACATGAACTCCTTAATAATAAAAATGTATTACCAACCATTAATTGATTTATGAATTGATTACAACATTAAATTTAGCTTATAATAATAATAATAATAATAATAATAATAATAATAATAATAATAATAATAATCATCTATTTTTAAGGTCACGGCCAAGCCAGCACATCAAATTTGGTGTATGAGACCCCCTTGTTTGTTAGACAAGGGACCCCCCTCCACCCAATGATTTGACTGGTAAAGTCTACGAAGGTATACATACCCTACCCCCTCTGAACCTGTGACCTTTTACGAGGAAACACATGTTCTTAACCATTATAATGCTAATTTATAGTATCATGGTCTAACTTTTAACCATTATTTGTGTCATTAACTACACAAACTTTGAAATATATTAAACAAGAGACAAGACATGCCCAATATATAATGTCGTTATCTAAACCATCTATCTTTTGGTTTTTTAGCCACAATCAAGTCACATTGATGAAATGAATTGATTACAACATTAAATTTAGCTTATATATTTATAACACTAAATTTATATTATCATGATCTAACTTTTAACCATTATTTGTGTCATTAACTACACAAATTTTGGAATATATTAAACAAGGGATAAGACATGTACAATATATAATGACTTTATCTAAACCATCTATAATTTGGTTTTTTAGCCAAAATCAAGTCACATAGATGAAATCACAATATATTGTTGTTTAAATTGCATTTCTAATTGCATAACTAAATTCAATGTACTGAAAATCCGAAGAAAAATTCTCTGAAAAAAACAAAAACATAGAACATTTATAGTAAACTAACTTACATTTCCAAAATCCAACTTTTACCCATTATTTATGACAATGAATGAATGCGGGGGACTTGGACTCTATCTGGCATGCGTATTCTGGTCAGAGGATGGGCCAGCAGATAAATCAAAAGTTGAATTCGCTGCTTGCCCCTTGGACGTGCCATTGACTACATCGAAAAAATTGTTTGGATATAATCTGCCATTGACTACATGGAAGAAATCAAAATGGACCGATGATGTTAACCATTATTTATAATATGATGTGGACAATGGAGCTTGTATTCAGAATTTTTGAGGGAGCTGGGCTTCTTCCATTCAAGATTTATGTTCGAGTTTGTTAGATAAGTAGCACAGTGAGCCTAATACCTTCTAGTCATCTATGGCAGAGAAGAATGGAAAGTTCAATCCCCATCGACACTTTCACTGCTCCTCAAAAGTTTTGGTCAATGAAGGTAGGGTTACTAAAATAAACCCACCAGAAACTCAAGGTGTTAATAGTGGTGCCTTTGGCCCTGCACTGTGGAAAGCAGCAAAAGACTTAGCTCCTCTAGTTTGTCCGCAGCAGGAAGAATCCTCTTTTAGGGTTTCGAGTTCGACAATGTCACAGCCTGACAGTACATCCAAGATAGAAGCAACTTCAGGTTCAAGGGAGAGCGACGCTGACTCTCCACTGATTTGGTCACCTCTTCCACTCAGGCACCAGCCTGAGGGTACGCTCATCTATATGGTAGACACTAACAGTGCAGGATTTGTATCGTCTGCGAGACAAAAGTGATTACATATGATTTATTTTCAGGCGAGTAGTACCAGGCCCCTTGCTTTTGCTTTACGTATCTAGTCGTTAAAGTTTTGCATGCTATTTTTTTCTGTGAATTCAGAACTATGTAGTGCGTCAGTGCACTTTTATCATTCTACTCTGTTGGACAGATATTCATTTTGATATTGTAAGCATTGGACATATATTCATTTTGATATTCATGGTTATAACTTTTAAGATTATTGTTACTGTTGTTTTAAATGATTTCTCATTCATTTTGATATTGTAAGCATTGGACAGATATTCATTTTGATATTCATGGTTATAACTTTTAAGATTATTGTTACTGTTGTTTTAAATGATTTCTCTAGTTTAGAAATTATCAAAAGCTTATTGTTAGAGGATGATTTCTTAAAAAAATCGTTATTTTATTAGGTGTATTGGCACTAGAGTGGATAACAATTAGGCCTGGAATTTGGCTGTTGAGTCTTTTTCTTCATAGATTTGGTTGTATAGATATGTTTTTTTTTTAATTAACAGTTTTATTTTTAATACAATTTTAAAGATTTAAGTTGATTATTTTAATAATATTTTTTTTATCTAATTTCTATATTATAAAGATTTATTTATTTATTTAACTATTTTTTTATCTTATTATTATTTGATTATGCTTCATCTAACATTTTATATCTTAATGTGGAGAGTGATTTATTGGATGTCTGTGTTTTTAGTTACATTTATTAATTTTTATTTTATAAAAATGAATAATAAGTTAAGGTGTTTTTGGTTGCATTCATTAATTTTTATTTTATAAAAATGAATAATAAGTTAAGGTTCTATTTTGCCTATAGGTTTTTGTATAGATTGTTATTATATTTTTTATTATAATTTTTTATAAATGAATAATAAGTTAAGGTTCTATTTTTGCCTATAGGTTTTTGTATAGATTGTATTAATTTGAATATCGCTCGTGTCTTTTTCTTCATAGTGAAGTGAGTGAATGCTTACAGAATCTACGAACTTCAACACATGCCCGGATTCAGCAGGGAAGAGTGGATAACAATTAGGCCTGGAATTTGAATATCGCTCGTGTCCTTTTCTTCATAGATTTGGTGGTATACATGTTTTTTTTTTAATTAACAATTTTACTTTTAATGATTTAATGATTTAAGTTGATCATCTTAATAATATTTTCTTCATCTAATTTCTATATTATAAAGAATTATTTATTATGATTTATTGGATGTCTGTTTTTGGTTGCATTCATTTATTTTTATTTTATAAAAATGAATAATAAGTTAAGTTTCTACTTTACCTGTTTGTTTTTTATACATTGTTATTAATTTTTTTTCCTTTTCAAGTTTTTTAGTTGCTAAGAAATTTGTATTTTTATAAATAGTAATGTTTTAAAATCAACTTGTATTAAGTGATTCAATTTAAAACAAAATCTAAATCTAAAACTTATTTGTTCACCATCAAACTTTTTTCCATTTCCTTTATGCGATGAAAAAGTAGAATTATGTTGTAATGATTTCCAATCATTAAACCTATAGATACTAACATGGGAATTGAAAGGGATATTAGAATGTGTGACTTTTATTAAAGTTGATGTTCAGAACATTTTAATTATTTTTACATACATATACTAACCATTAAGTTCATATTTTCTTTTATATTATAATAATAATAATAATCCATTTTTAAGGTCATGGCCAAGCCAGACACCAAACTAGTGTATGAGACCCCTTTGATTGTAGGACAAGGTACCCTTATGTGTTGTTTTACAATGTTCAATGTGAATATATGTAGCTTACATAACCAAATTTATAATTTCAAGTGACAATATTGTAAGTGAAAATATTTTAAGTTTTAAGAATGCTTATAATGACTAAAATGTTTTATAATAGAATAATTTAGGTCAACTTTTGTAAAAAATAGAATTAATTTGCTTATAGATTAACATTAAAAAAAAAATTCAACGAAAGTGAAAACATTTTAATTTTATTTTCTTTTAATTTTTTCTAGTGTGTTTAATTGTGATATTATTAGTGTGTTGACGAGATATTATTAATATTATAGTATGATATCTTTATCATCCTTCTTTCATTTGGTCTAGGGATCAAAAACAAAGTTGTTATTGCTTGTTAAGATGATAAAATTATTTTGGGTGCAAATAAAAATTAAAATAAAAAAATTATTTATCAAATTTGAAAAGAAAATTATTTTAATTTTTTCAAGTGAAGGTCAAGGAAACTGTACTACTGTTCATTGTTTTTATGGGTTATTTTATTTTATTATTCATGAATTTTATGCAATTTTATGCAATTTTTCTTCTAGAACTCGAGATTGATATGATTGAATTTTATGCAATTTTATTTATGGACATTCTAAACTGAGAGATTGATATGATTTTTTTATAAGCTATAACCTACTACAACTTACAATTAAGCCTATTGACATCTAGCACTACATTAGTAGTGGGGATCTAATGCTTGAGTGGTCACTAGTGGTGAATCCTCCTGCTACTCTCGAAAATGGAGAAACAATTCAAATTAACTTTGAGTGAGAAGTCAGAGTTGTTATCTCCGATTTTGCTTATCTCTTAGCAATTCTCTTAACAAAACAATTATGTTATTGAATAGTATTATGAAAAACGATTCTACATTTTTAAAAATGTTCTCAAAGATTCTTCTATTTATAAAATAAATTTACACTTAGTTTATTTAGCAGTTCTTCATTTTTATATGAAAAAATAATTTAGCAGAACATAAAATATCTAGGAGGCAATGACAAAATAATAATGATATATCTACAAAATATCAAAAGAACACTCGAATAACACTAGAATAATCACGAGCTCTATTACAATAATATCCAATAGAAAATATCCAATTTTTCCTACTCTTATTTATACTAATTCTACCTTCTAAGGAAATTCTAGAGGAAGATCTTTCTAGAAGCAAAAGCTTCTATCAGGTCTTCTTACATTGACTTATTCTTCTTTATGTATTTGTCCTTATTAACTAATGTTGGCCTTTATTGAATAGAAAACATATCCTTCTAACTAATTTCCCATGGATAGGGGTTAGGATGATACTCTAACATGCCCTCCCCCTTCAAAATCAACTTTATTCTCAAGTTTGCGTGTGCAAAAACTATTGAGGTATGGTCACACGTTCCAAGGGCGCCCCCATTGGTGTTGTGTCCTTCCACTTGATCAACCCTTCCTTGATAGTGGGACCATGCAACTGAACTTCATTGTTATTGAGGACTTCTTCTGGTTGGAGCCATAGGAACCTTGTTCATCTAATTCTGGTAGGATGGTTTGGAATTTGTTGTTCTATTGCACTGTTGAGGAAACAATATGAGAGGATCTTACTCAAGCATTTTCAGATTCGGCTTGGCTAAACAAAAATAGATGGGAATGTCACTCTATGTTTATAGCCATCAAAAATAATATCCTAACTCACAAGTATTGATTACAAGTGCTTAGGATAGTCTTTTTATAAATAAAATCTTACTGGAAAATTCATTATTTATATGATTTTCTGAATATAACAATTGTTGAAATAAATGTAGAGACAGAAGTAAAGACACCCAGATGATAATGAGGACAGATGAGACATAAAACAATCCTTTATTTCATTCAAATTCATCAAAGATTCATTCTATTAACAAAATTTCATGAAGAAGTTTTGGACCAGAGTCAAACTTAGACGTCCCAGATGAAACATACAAAAGGACCTCTGATAGAAAATAAAAAACTAAACTCTAAAATATGGATCAACTTGCCATATATTGGTGCCCACTCGACTCTGCACAACAGACTTTGTCAGTCATGAAAACTAATTCACAAACAAACAAGTCTACACAGACTATCAAAGATAGATCAACACCTCTAGAAAACAAGTGTCTGAATGATGTAATTCAACCTTGAATCTTGTCGTCTACAATAAGACCCTGCTATCATAAAACAAAATTAGGCTTATCATCAATTAAGAAATGAATGAAAACTAAACTATCTCAACACAAACTCAAAGAGAAAACCTCAGTATGCTTCTCCTTCTATCCTTCCATGTTCCTCCCTTTCGTTTTTCCTTTAAGCAAATTAGAATTGGTTGAAGTAGTTGAACTACTTCATTAGTTAAGTTAACAAAAAAAACTCAACCAACTTTTTAGTTAAGGGGAAAATAAATAAATCATAATAAGGGTTTTAAATAAATAATAATTAGTAGGTGGGACCCCTTTTGACTCCCCTTTAGCTCTAAACAATCATAACA
>JASDQU010509014.1:2853-35736 GCA_032191745.1 Picea mariana | reverse complement strand
ACTATGGAGCTCATGAGAATTTGTTCTTATCGTAGCAATGCTTATTTTTTTCTTTACACTTGACAAAACAGATAGATAATTTTGATCTTCTAGATTAGGGTTGATTACATCTTTATAATACCTTAATTTTCTTTTTTCCTCTAACTCTTTATCACACTACATTTTTTCCTTAAATTTTGATTTGACATTTTTTTTAATAGTATATTTATTCTGCAAAATGGTTTCTTCCATGATTCCCCAATAGTTTAGCCAAGACTGAGCGTCTTTATGCCACCTCGCTTGAGTCGATGGTGGTTATGACTTTATTTTGAAGCAATTTTAGGTAGCCTCTTGTCTTCCATGTTGTTTAACTTGTTCTTATACATTAGATATCTAGTCATAGCCATGCTCTACATATGGTGTACCCTTCCACAATATTAAATCCACGAGTATAGATCCATCTTAAACCGGGATCTATCACAAAGAGGGATGAAATTTCTTAATGTGTAAATTTTAATTTATATATTGTTATATAAATATGTACAAAAGTATATATTTGATTTTTTTCATTGAGTCCAGATTATTATTATTATTATTATTATCATCATGCTAACTTGACAACATCTCACTAAATTGTATCTTACCACCTCATGCACTATTTTGTGTGTCAATGAAATCTTACCAAAGAAGTTTAGACACCTTGTATTTGTGAATCCCCACATGAATTTGTGTGTTATAAGCATTGTTGTTTCTTGTCAATAATTTACATACTTCATGTTTTTAAATCCCACACTCACTATATTGTCATTTGCTTTGTTATGTTTTCCTTCTACACTTACCATATTGTTATTTCCTTTATGATCTTCTTCTCTTTTTAGCAACACTCTTGACATCAGTGTGACCATACTTTATAAATATTTTTAGAATGTCTCATAAATCTCTTTTTCCCTTTCTCATCCCAAACCAAGATAAAAAAAACTTGTTTTTACAACATTAATGTTTAGAAAAACATTTTTGACACCGCCAAGAATTCTTAATTCTTGAAAGAACTAGAAAAAAGATAACATAATTTTTATTCATAAAATTTTAATACAAATTTAAAGGCCAAATGAGATCCACTACATAAGCTCGTACCCAGCAATGGAATTTGATAACCAAATTATCTAACATAAATTAAAATTAGACTTAGTCATCATTAAATTTAATTAAAACGCTAAATACATTTCATAAAATTTCAAGAACCGTCCAATCGAAAAGGTAAATTCGTTTTCAAATTCCAAGCCAATCTAAAAACAGTAACACGTGTCAATCGAAAAGGTAAATTCGTTTTCAAATTCCAAGCCAATCTGAAAATAGTAACAAGTGTCTACCCTGGCCCTCCTATCCCCATGTGACTAAAAGCTCTGCATAAGTTATCAGAAAATGGCCCATTGGAGGTTGAACATAGTATTTTTTTTTAATTAAAAAATGTCGATTTCTGAAAGGTCAATTCATTCTACTTCCACGGTCCACCCAATCCATACTCATAATTAGGATTTCATGAAAGCGGCATATTTGGATGGGGTTGGTTAGCTATTCTACGAAATTGTTTTTTCGTTTATGAATCATTATTTTTTGTTGTTCAAAATCTATTTTTAAATGCAGAAATGGATTTAGTATGTTGAAAAACTCTCGAGGCACTCGAATTCTACAGAAATAATTACTCAAATCTATGAATCCAACAATTTCTCGCCAAATTTCAGACAAATATATCCAAAAAAATCATCATTTCATAAAACTTTTAGCCTATGACGTTCGGGCACCATCATACCACCATAAATACCACAATGAAGGATTTTTGGACTGACCTTATCCTCTAAATTGGTTCCTCATTATAATAAATTGCACGGAAGCCACGGATTTTGATGCACATATCCAATTCACTTGTGGGGCCCACGGAATATGTTTGTGCCACTACGAGGTTTTGGCCTTTCATGGTTTTGTTTCAAAATATTATTTTTAATTTTTAATTTGGATATATATTTCGCTTCAAAAATGTTTAAATTGACGGTTTAACGATAACGAAATTATTATCGGTGGACTAAGATATGTTAACATTGAAATTCGGAGTAACCTAACTAGGGAGCAATCTTTCCTCTTTTCAGGCTAAAAAAATGGCTCTGAATCCGGCCAGATTTTCAGGGGTAGCTTGAGTTTGGCATGGATCAAAGTTCCATGCATTTCAAAACCTTAACCTAGGGGTTTTGCCCCAATTTAAACCAACCTAGATGCTCAGAAAATCGATCAGACTTCTAGATTGACTGAAAATTTAAAATTGCACCGCCGGAAAATGTGTTGGAAAAGTAACTCGGGAGGGAAGATTGCTCACGAGTTATCCCACTCCTTGAAATTAACGTGAATGTCCACTAAAATAAGTCAATGGAGTTTTAATGCTAACCGGAAGGGTGGCAGCATGTTTGTGTTCAAATTATTTATCACTGCAACTGGACTTTGGGTTATGCTAATTTTATGTTGAGATTAGACACACGGAAATGTCAATGTGTTGACAATGTTTAGATGTTTGTCCGTTGTATATGGCTTCACTATGAAAGATTATTCTATAGGTTAGAAGTGCCCCACTCCTGGGAGTCATCTAGGTTTCTAGCCTTATCACAAGGGACCAAATGTTTTATTGGGCATTTGAACATGGAGAGAGTGCAAGACCTACTTCCCAATCATTTGAGTTATTTCCCCTCGACATAAAGGTTATTTTATTTTCTTAATAAGCCTAAATTATTAAGATTAATGTTCATTGTAATCCTCAACATTTAATCAGTAAAAAAATGTATAATCACCCATTTTAAACCATAAAATTGGGTTTTGAATTCATTAATTAATCCAATTCAAATAAAAAAACTTTAATACAAATCTCTTCTTATTAAAAAATAATATAATAATGATCTAATTTAAATTCACATGATAGTTCAACACTATATTGATATATGAGTTTTCCTATTCTGTAAGATAAGAAACCCTATTTATATAGCAATTCAATTTGTTTACTTTGATTTATGAAAATATACATATCATACCCTCTCCATATACATATTAATCACCTAATATTAATATACCAAATCAATACTTACACATATAATCTTTAAGGATATACCAAATTAATATTTAAACATATAATCTCTAAGGAAATTTGAATTTTTTCACATTCTCAACTCCTATCTTTTGGTGTCTCTCTAGAAACAAACAACACCACAATCAAGAGTCCATGCCATGCCATGTATAACATACTTAACAACAACACCACAATCAAGAGTCCATGCCATTTAACTTTATGTATAACATACTTAACGTTGGATAAATCAAGAGCCTATGTTCTATTTTGATATTTTTAAATGAAATATCAGAAACTATTTTGATATTTTAAAATAAAATATGAGAGAAAATCCCCCATAATGAGGACAAAAAGCACATTGATGATATCATAAACATACCATTGCTTGAAAGTCAAGCTTTACATACATATCCTCCATTATTTATTTGTCAACCACCACTACATGTAGAAAGTCATCTCCTCTTGTAAGGGTAATTATTCACTTTTTGTAAATTTTCAACTACCAAAGATGAAAATAACTAGCATATCCTCGAAGCAGGGGAAAGGAAACATCGAAGTGAAATGGGGTGGTTAAATTGTTTAAAGATCATAGAATTTTGTCTTTGGATGGAAAATGAATACTTCGCAAGTTCCATCTTCATCTCACATCTCACAAAATATTTTCAACGATCCTATAACTCCAAAGTTGAATCATCTGAATGCATGCCCACCTACAATAACTCTAAAGATGAATCGCCCAGCTGCATGCCCACATGCAATAATCAAAGATATTAGATAGGCTTTTCCAAAGAAAAATGGAAGAGGAAGAAGAAACTTGTATTTCTTGTTAATCCACCCTACAAGATACAATCTACAATCTCATACAGTATACAATATAGAGTCTAAAGTCTACACCCATACAGTCTACAATATATAGTCTATAGTCTCAATGTGTATAGGAGTTGTGGCGATGTGGAAAAAGTGGATTTAGAAAACAACATGGATTTGACACGGACATACTCTATTTCCTTCTCAATAGGTGGGCTTAGAAAAATAAGTTAGTGTGTTCGTGAAGTTACCAAAATTGGGGTGCGACCATTGAACCCACCTACTTAATATGGCCAGCCATCAACGAATATGAATTCCTTCCATGATTCTGAGAACTATATACTACTCTATTCAATTAAATATCTATATTAACTTATAAGATTCTCATAAATTATATACTACTCTATTCAATTGAATAGTTATGTTATCGTATAAGAGCGTCAAGTAATTCTCATGATTATATTAGTTTCAAACCCCTTGAATAATGAACATACATGTCAACTCAATAAATTATATACCCATAAATACTTATTAAAATATAAAATAAACATATTCATATATATATAAAATTTGTTTTTCATTAATGTAAAAACAAAGTATATTGTGATTAATTTCATGGATAAAGTCTATGAACTTAACATGAAGTTTGGATATAACAAATATAAAGTAAAAGCATATGTTTCTTTAATAGGTAAGTAAAGTAATTTATCAAAAATAATGATGACAAGTTTAGAGTCAAACATAACAAAGAATTTTATTGTTTTGATAGTTTTAGATTCAAAATTTGACAAATGGCCAAATAATTAGATAATGATATACATTATCCTTATTAAATTATTCATTATAGCATTATCACTATAATTCGAGAAATCCAAATTTGAGTGGTAAATATAGACAACAAAATATGTTATCATTACAATCTGAGATTCATTAGATCAAATCCAAATTCGAGTAATAAATCTAGACAACAAAATATGTTAATGATGGAATTAGACATAATAGGAGAAACGGTTAAGGAAATTCATACATTGTGTTATTAAATAATTTATTACACCACTACCACTATTGGGATAAGATGTTAAAAAGCCTATTGTTGGAGAAATTTACCTTAAAGTCCACCTAGAAAATGCTTGAGAATGTAACAACGCCAAGTCGCAATGTCTTTCCAAAGCCAGTTGGAACGTGGAGCGGAGGATGCCGGCGAAAAAATACACGTGGGAGATCAGTCAGTGAAAAAATACACGTGGGTGAAAAATGCATGTGGAAGAGATAAGATTGTTTGCTTGCCAAATGGTCCATTCTTATAGGCCTTTGACAGAGGACGAAGGCCTTCAGAGAAACCTCCCCTTAAAACACCTTCGGTGTAAATATATAAAAACAATCTTCCATCTAACAAACCATGTGATTTTAATTATATACAAACAAATAAATGGTATAAATATATAGAATAATTCAACTAGAATTACATGGCTTTATGATGATAGTGGTGGTGGTTAATATTTGCTTAACAAATTTAGTTTATAAAATTTTTATAAAATAAAAATAAAAAATTATTTGTTTTATTTTAAAATTTTATTTGTGTTTAAAATGTTAAAAAAACATTTTTGAAACATCATAGTTTTGATAAGTTAGAAAGTTCAGTGTTAATGTATTAGAATTTGTGTTTGTTTGTGTAGATAAGGAATGTATCTTTATAATTTATAATAATTTGACCACTTAGTTTATAAAGATGTATATATCCTATTTCTTATTGATTGGATTTTTCATATTTTAAAGAGGAAACATATAATTGTAATTCTTTGACCCACATGAAATGCCAAATATTTTAAATTAAATCATATATGTTTTAATATATATTATTAATATTTATTTTATGTGATGATGATGATGATGATGATTAACGTCCACTGAGACCAAATTGGTCTATTGGAACATAAGAGGGTAAGGGATTACTTGCAATTCTTTAGAAAAAAAATTCGGTGCTCGAAAAACATTAAGAGAAGTTTTCCAAGATCACCACAGTTTTGTTGAGTTAAAAGGTTAGGAACGTTGGTATTGTGACAAATATTTTGAAATTGAGATCTAATCTGGGTATAGGTTGGACAATCTAAGAGAAAGTGTTTTTCATCTTCAACCTTCTTAGTGCCACAAATGTGACACACTCTTTCATCCCATGGCGTTTTAGGAATTGATCAACGTCTAGTTTCAATATAGAGCTCTTGAGAATTTGTTCTTATCTCAACAATGCTTATTTTTTTCTTTACACTTGTCAAAACAGAGAGATACTTTTGATATTCTAGATTAGGGTTGATTACATCCTTATAATACCTTAATTTTTTTTTTCTCTATCTCTTTGTCACGCCACATTTTCTCCTTCAATTTTGATTTAACAATATTTTTAATAATATACCTATTCTACAAAATGGTCTCTTCCATGATTCCCCAATGGCTTAGCCAAGATTGGGCATCTTTATGCCATCCTCGCTTCAGTCGAAGGTGGTTAAGACTGGATTTTTAAGCAATTTTAGGAAGCCTCTTGTCTTCTATGTTGTTTAAATTGTTCTTATACAATATGTACCTAGTCATAGTAGTTCTCTTGATGGGGGAAAGGCTTGCCTCTAAGAGGAGGATGGGATAGGGCGTATTTCATTTAATTTTGAGATTATAAGTTATGAAATTCTTTTAGATTTGGATGGGATAGGGCGTATTTCATTTAATTTTGAGATTATAAGTTATGAAATTATTTTAGATTTTATCTATCTTTCTCCAGGACTCACAAGAGATACTACATCCCCAGACTCTGCATCGATATAGAATAACAGGTGTAACAAGATTCCCAAAGAGGATTTTCTTTTTAACCCATATCCAAATATTGGTTGATTGGCAATTGTTTTCAAGCCCATAATAATCTTTCCATCCCCTAATAATCCTTTTCTCAACGCTATAATTCCAGTTGAGCTTGTGGTGAATATTGATTCCAAGATATTTGTATGAAGTCACCTCCTCCAAGTTGTTGTTATCATATACGAAGGTATCATAAGTGATCTTGTTGGATTTAATGATCATGACCTTAGTCTTGTCAATATTAATAGTCATACCTATATTAGAGAAAAAATCCTTGTAGATTCTTAGTTGCTTTCCAATGTCGTGGGGACTCCTCGCCATAATAACAATATCATCAACATAAAGAAGAAGATTGATGACTATACGAATGAGAGTAGGGCCGACACAACCTGTTTCTTCCAAGCAATCTTCTAACTCATCAATGTATATACCAAAAAGGGTATGGGACAAGGGACAACCTTGCTTGACTCCAATATTGGAGTTAATCTCTTTTGACCAGCCCTTAGTGTTCTTAAACTTGGCAATAACTTTGGCATACAGCCTTATTGCAGCAACCCTCAACTCGAAAGGAACTTTTATCTCTTCCAACATATCCCAAAAACAATTCCTGGGAACTGTATCAAAAGTTTTTCTAAAGTCAAAAAAACAACAAAAAAGTTTGGTTTTACTATCGCAAAACTCCTCTGCAATGATCCTAAAGGTAACAATATGGTTCACATTTGAATGATATCTCCTAAACCTGGTCTAGCATTTAACTCTTTTACCATGAATTTCTAGCCAAAGGCTAATCTTCTTTTCCAAAATAATTCCATAAAACTTGGCAAAAATTGGGCTAATCATAATGGTCATATAATTAGAGGGAATGTTTCTATCCCATTTTTTAAACATAGGAACAATGAGGCTTTGCGTCCAGGGTTTAAGGAAACCCTTCTTGACTGCTAAATTGAAGATATTTTGTATGTGAGGGATGAGGATAGACCCTCCGGTTTTCAAAAATTCATCTTGGTAGCCTTCAATGTCCTTAGCTTTCCCATTTGCAAGTCGCTTAACCCCAAACTCTATGTCATCCAAAGAAAAAACTTCATCCTTTGTAGGGACAATAGGAATGGTGTCCATGGAATTAGGGAACTCGTAAAGACTTTTAAGGTAGGAATTCCAATCCCTTAAGGGAATCATATTATTTTTTTAGTATTGTGGATTAGAATTTGCCTCCATAACTTCTTAGGATTAGGCTTAGATAGTTGTGAAAGTTGCTCTTGCCTTTTATTGATATTGTACCTTTTTTTCTTTTTAATTAAGGATTTGTATGTATTGATCTTATCAAGTTTTAAGGACTCATTAGAAGCATTCCTAATGGCTTTCCTAGAAAAATTGCATTCTTTACAATACCAAGGGTTGGTTGTTCTATTATTCTTTTTACAGGACACCTCGAAAGAGAACTTGTTAATAGGAGTGGAAAGGGTAGTTGTAAAATTATGATAGAGGTATTCAATGTTGTCCTTATAATTTAAGAGATGCAATTCACTATTTAAATCCTTTAAGAAAATGTCAACTTTACTTTTGTCAAAGAGAAGTTGTCTTTGATTATTAGAATTTTCTTCAATGGCGCTCCTATGCAAGGCAAAGTTTAGAGTTAGGGTTAAAGGGATATGATCAAAGTCAAGTTCATGGTCATTTAAAAGGTCAAAAGTTACTATTTGGTTGGAAACATGAATATCAGATATCACATAATCTATGACACTACTACCTAGTCCATGAATACAAATCATCTGGTTGGAGTTTGACCACTTGATTACTCCATTGCAAATTATTAGGTCTTGAGAGCTACAAAGCTTGACTATCTTAGTACCAAATAAATTCCCAGTTGAGTCTTCAGAGATTCTTTTGTAGCTATTAGTTAAAATAAGGTCCTCATCTATCCATAAAGGATTATGGTTGGAATCATTGCTTAAAAGAGTATCTTGGTTAGTTGCAGTCCTATCATTAAAGTCACCTAACACGAGGATATTACCTTCATTTTTCAAACTATAAATATCGTGTTGTAAATTATTATAGGTACAATTTCTATCTAGATTGTTTTTCTTATAAAAAGTAGAATTAATAGGGACAAAATAGAAAATTTATATATACATCTTCTTAGCAATGATGTATGAAACTTCTATCCAAATGTATGCATTAAGAGGGTTGATCTTATGAAGTTGAGTGTGAGGAGAAATGTTCTTTCTAATATAACAAATCATGCCTCCTATCCCTCTTTGGTAGGAGTTTTTGTTCCATGTTTACCACAAGAAAAATCCTTCTATGTTAGGGACCTTAGACTCTTCATGCTCCCAAGTTTCAACTAGACAAATAATATCAATATCACTCGGGATCCAACTTATCATAGGACCTTTGCGCCATGGAAAGCCACGACAGTGCCAAAAAAGGATCCCGAGTGTCCCAAATTCCTATTTATTATTATCCTTCTGTTCTATATCCCTAACAATAGTTTTTCGATTTTTAATTATTGCCCATTTTCCTTCTTTCCTGGCTTGTTTTACCTTTTGAACTTCCTTAATTCAACTTAGTCTTCGAGAATGAGGTCTTCATTTATAAATATTCATGACCCTTTTAAGTTCGGAGATTTACTGAGTATGTTATATTTATGGTCATTACAACTTACTTCGACACAGATCAACCTATCTTTGTGATCAATTATTTTTCCTATCATCTTTGCTTATATGAGGTAAGTTGTTTCAATTTGTGATTTATTTTTTAATTCTTCTTTTACTATTGCTAGCATATCCTCCTCTTGTTGTTCTTTTATACCGAAAAAAATGAGGCTCGAGGCTCTTTTATTACGCTCATGGTCTAGTTCGATTAGCTTGTTCATTTCCTCTTTGATGAGTTTAATATCCAATTTATTTTCTAGACTACTAAGGGTCATATTGTTGGTTAGTTTTTCTTCTAGCTCTTTAATCCTATCTCTCAAGTTGCGATTTTTTTCAACCTCTCCTTATTGGGTTGATTGTTTTTGTTTTTCCATTTCTTGAATTATGTCCTCCATTGTCTGCAATAGGCTCTTGAACCTCGACAATCTATCCTCCATAGTTTGAATCGTATCTTCGAAGAGTTTAATTTTTTTTTATCAAGCAATGCATCTAGCACTATTTGGAGTTTTACATCTCTTTCTTCACTCTTTTTTTCTAATGATTCTAACTCTATTTGGAGTTTGGCGTCTCTTTATTCACTCTTTTTTTCTAATGATTTCATATATTTGGAAAGGCTCTCTAGGGTGACTTTGGGGGGCCTCCCCTGACAGGATGAGTTTTTGGAATAGGTGGTAGAGTGTTTGTATTGAAAAGAAGAGAAAATAAATAACAATTGTTATTTTGGATTGACTTTAAAAATGGAAAAGATTTTTTAATTGATATATATATATATAATTTTCACAAGTTACTAAATTATAAATATATTTTAAATTAAACTTGAATCAAAGTAAGAACTAACTCACCTGGTTTGCGAACATGGTCAGGTGCTCAGCGGGTTGAAGAAGCCAAAACTGATTTAAAGTTCAAAACCGAAGAGATTATTCACCTCACCGAGATTTCAAAACCACAAAGAAGTTCCCCTTACTGAGAGCTCAAAACCGCAGAGAAGTATTATGGTTCTCATCACCGAGAGTAACCGAAGAGATTATTCCCATAAAAAAAGGTAAAAATCGTAGAGAAATAATATTCTCGTTCAAAACTACAAAGATATAATGTTAGAAATAAAATATCTCTTTCAAAACTGCAAAGAAGTATTATTCTCGTTCAAAATCGCATAAGAGTAGTATTCTCGTTCAAAACTGTTGAAATTAATATAGTTCTCGTTCAAAACCGCAGAGAAGTATTATTCCCATTCAAAACTGCAGAGAAGTATAATAATAATCTAATTTTAAGGTCACAGCTAAGCCAAATCACACCAAATTGGTGCATGAGACTTAGAAAATTTAAAAGATGCTTCCTCATCTTTATTAAATTTGTTGATATACATTAACACACCTCATTTAAAGAAATTCAAACCAAACACCTATTAATAAAAAATTAGTGAAAACCCAATAACATTAAAAAAACTATTTAAACTAACTTCCTTAAATAATAATTTAAAGACACATATCTTAATTTATATCATCATTAATACGATAATACCTAAATTTCATATTATCATGGTAATTATAAATTTTTAATTTTTTTCATCCTTAACAAAAAAAAAACACATAGACGTATCCTTGTCATATATTTTCCTTTTTATTTAAACAGAAACTCGGGAAAATTATATAAAAAGAGTCGTAGCTATACCTAAGTAGAAAGGTTACAAAATTTGCATGTGTGAAGATTCAAACAAAATGGCCAAATATTTTAATTGTCGAAACCAAAATTATCACATCCTATCAATTTCTATGTGTATACAATCTTAAAAAAACATCCAAAATTCTAATTGTTTTGCAAAGAATAAGATTTAGAGGAAAGCATGATGGTTATTGACCTCTTCCATCCCTAGATTGGTGGGATGGGACACTTGATTTCCAATGTCCATCTTCCTTGAGCTCTGGGTGAACAATGTTTGTGGATATCTTGTAGTTTGAAGCTATTAATAGGGATCCCTTGCTTAGGTTGAACACCAAATCCCTTAGCTTGTTGCATTTTTCCTTCAGAAAGTCAATTTGTTGTTTTTATTGTACCAATATGCAGGGATGATTTTAAGGAAGGAAATTTATTTTAAAATGTAGAAACCTTGGTGAATCTTACTAATCCTTCATATGCCAACTATAAATGTTTGGCATATTTTTGTAAAAATATTCAAATTTCTAAGGATTTTATATAGTTTTTATAAAATTTTGGCGATTTTTAGGGTAAAATAATTTTGTGCTATAGAATTTGGGCGAATCATTTTTAAAATAGTGAATCTCTTTTTTAGAAAAAACATGGAAAATTAGCCCATGAGTGAAATTTAGCCCCTAAAATCATCTCTACCAATATGTTCATAATTATGGAAATATGAGAAGTACAATGATGTTGATTCTTGTGCTTGTTGATCAAAAATTTGGTCGCTTCGATTTTCTGCTCTTTGGAATTATATATATATATATATATATATATATAT
The DNA here is from genome assembly GCA_032191745.1 of Picea mariana. Taxonomy (NCBI): domain Eukaryota; kingdom Viridiplantae; phylum Streptophyta; class Pinopsida; order Pinales; family Pinaceae; genus Picea; species Picea mariana. Next base: position 23,873 of record JASDQU010509014.1, on the reverse strand, counting down.
ATATATATATATATATCAGAAGAAGGAATTTATACATGCTCACCAACTCGTGGTGTAGCCCTCAGTCTCAGCTTCATCATGCATTTTATAGAATCAAAATCTAACTATGTATGCCCAAAATACTCATAATTTTGTCCAAAAATCTGACATAGAGATTGCAAGAAGAACTTTGAAGAATGAAAAATTTTCTAAGTGTTGTGCCCCTCTTCCCCTCTCTTCTTCTTCCATGTGCAACAATTAGTCTCTTTTAGCTTACGTTTCCCTCTCTATTCTCCTTAGTCATTTTAACACTTTCTATCTCCTCTCCATCATTTTAACACTTTCCATCTCCTCCCCATCTCCATACTTAGCCATTTTTCCTATTTTGTCCCTTTGCTTCTCTTCTCATCTCATACTCTCATCTCTTACTTAGCCATTTTCTCATTTTCTCATTACTCTCCTATTCCCTTCACTCCCCATACTTAAATATTTGTGTACCTTTCATTCCTTACTCTCTTCTCCATACTCTTCTCATACTCAGCCATTTTTCTACTTTTCATTCCTCACTCATCTTTCCATACTTAACCATTTTTCCCTCTTTCACTCTACTCTCCATACTCCATATTCCACACTTAGCCATTTTTCTCTCTTTTCATTTCATACTCTTGTTTCCTTACTTAACCATTTCTACATTCATATTCCCATTTTCTTTTCTTTTGTCCAACCAAGCCCGTGAAATCCTCATATTATTTTAATATTATTTCTCTTGTCCCAAGTTTTCTAGGAACATTTCCAAGTGACACTTTGCAGGTGACTGGGTGGTGATTGGACATGACATGTCAGAAATTCACAGGTTGACTGGGTGATAACTGGGTGACCAAAATATTACTAAGATATGTATTTTTCTAAGGCACAAGAGCTACACCAAGATTTCCATAATCTCATTTATTCCACATGAAAAGTATGGAAGATTTTTCATTATAAGCAAGAACATTTCACTCACCACAATGCATGTGGGATTAAAAGAGGCGGAATAAAATGAAGGGTTAGGATTGATCCACGAATTTGATGGACGGTCGTTGAGCAACGACCTTCAGAAGTTCATAACTCAAGATCTAGGTGTTTGTTTTGGGAAAAACATACCTCATTGAAAAGGTATTTCGATGAGGAAGACGATGAAATATGTTTCAAGGGATAAATTTGTCCATAATTTTCCCATAAATTGAAAGAAAAATCATCTTTGTTTCAAGGCTTGTTTGGAAATTGTTTTTTGGGACCTTGACTTCCCAAGTTCATATATTGAGATCCAAACCTTGAAATTGCACTCAAGAGGACTCGTTGGAAATATGGAATGATGAAGATTAATTCAACAATGGTTTCCAATATTGATATTTTAGTTATCATGTTCAAAAAATTAAAAGACAGTCAACCTTTTTCTCAAACAATCAACTTCAAAATTTGAAAGTAAAAGTTTATTAAATTATTTTTATTAAAGACGAAATGGGCCCTACTTCAGGGAACGAATTTCAATGATACAAAGTCATTAATGAGACTTCAATAGAGAAATATTTAAATGATATGATGTATATTTGTATATAAAGTTTTTTCATTTGTATATACAAGTTTCCTTGGAAGATCTTTTGAGGTTTACTCTTTAGCATTCACCCTTTGCATTCATTATAGAACCATAGAAAGAATCTTCCAACATATTATAGAGGAGTACTACCTCTATAAAAACACAGGGGGATATTTTATCCTCATGAGGTTGTTGTTTGGATATTGACCAATCTAGACATCAACAATGATATTTGTGCCTACATAGAGCTCTTTAAATCTCTTGGGATTCTCTATAATGCACGGGTTCAAAGTGAAAAACAGAGAAGAGTTTCCAACTCATGGAATTCCCTATATTGAAAATTTGAAACTAAAGTACCTGAAAAACCAACCAAATAGAACCAGCAAGTTGCCTAATGTCCCCAAATTGTATAGACAAGAATGCCCAATTTTATGTAGAACGAAGAGGCCAGACCCCCAAATGTTAATGCCCAAAATACAAACAAACAACAACTCCTACAATTGATGCCCAATAAACCATAGGAATGGATACCAAATGTATCCCAATAAAGAATTTTGAACAACACAACCAACCCAATAGAACCAGTAGTCCAAGGATAAACTAACCTCATAAGTTCATACACACAGTAAAATTCCAATAGCCCGTGCAATGGAGATTCCACCCATAGAGCACAATGTGAACCAAAATCATTCAAGTAGAAGCTCCATAAAACCAACCAAATATGAAAGAAGATTCTTACCAATGGGATTTCCAATGGGGATTCCTTGCTCAAAACGACCTTGCAATCTCCCAAATTGAAATTCATTATCCCGCAATGCTAGTGATAAAGCTCATTAAGGAGTTCAAAGGGAAAAATGAATTTAAGTTCAGGCATGCAATGAAAGGATGCATAGGTCCTTTTGGATTTGCACATCTCATATGCAATCCAAATCTTTCATTGTTGTGACATATGTTGGATTAATGAGATGCTATGTAACTTCATTTGAGACATGAAGGTCTAAGGAACTAATTGGTAGGAGAAACCCTCTTTTTTCCTAAGCTAACCTCATAATTTCATACACACAGTAAAATTCCAATAGATCATGCAATGGAGATTCCACGCATAGAGCGTAATGTGAACCAAAATCCTTAAAGTAGAAGTTCCATAAAACCAACCAAATATGAAGGTAGATTCTTACAAGTGGGATTTCCTTGCTCGAGACGACCTTGCGATCTCCCAAATTGAAATTTATTATCCCACAATGCTAGTGATAAAGCTCAGTGAGGAGTTCAAAGGGAAAACCAAATTTAAGTTTAGGCATGTGATGAAAGGATACACAGGTACTTTTGGATCTACACACCTCATATGCAATTCAAAGCATTCATTGTTGTGACATATGTTGGATTAATGAGATGTTATGTACCATTGGGAGAAACCCTCATTTTGCCTAAGCACTCCCATTTTTAACGAAGTGGCCTCATTTGCTAGAGCATCTATTTGGTGGTTATGTTCTCAAAGGACCTAAGAATGATATTTTTTGGAAATAGTAGGCTTCTTTTTGTGGGCAAGCTATAATGGAAGCTATATTGTTGTCGAAGGAGGGAGATTGTGACCTATGACTATCACGTTCTTGTATCCCAATCCAATTGTTAAGCGAAGACCATGTAAGACTGCATAAGCCTCAACTTGATTATTCATGGATTCTCCTAGACCTAAAGAGAATCTTGCTTCAAGTTTTCATTTCGAATTTAGTATGATCCCCCACACCTTCCAACCTTGGGTTTCCTTTGGATGCTCCATCAAAGAAGAGAATGTGAGTCTTCTAGAGGGATTTCCAATTCTAGAGTTCTTGAACATCCAGTGGAAGTTTCCATAATTACCAATAATATGGCCTACAAATAATGGGTTTGGAGCTTTGGGTTGTGAGAGAAAATTTCTAAATCCATTCATTTTCAACTAAATCTAAACTCTGTAAATTAGAATTTTTCCATGTGTTCAGAGTTAAAAAATCCATCCTTTGACTTTAGCTGCTGTTATAGCAAGATTTGCCTCCCCTATGCAAACTTGCACAGAGGGCCTTTTTCCATTTCCCTATGTAGACTTGAAGTTCTTTTTTGCAAATCCCAGAACCAAAAACATGATTTTTCCACATATATGCGCCCTGCGTATATTACAGCATGCGTATACGCAAGTTGCACCACTATATCCTGCGTACATCGGATTTGTGCCACAAATTTAAAAATGGTGTCGGGTTTTCATGCCACATCACGGTATCTATGATCCTTGGCCTTCCATATACTGGAAACGTTCTGACTTGGCCCTTCAGTTCCACTTGAAGGATATAAATGGGCCAAAATCGAGCTATGGAAAAGAGGAGAAATAATTCAACTTTGAGAGCAAAGTTACTCTGGAGAAATTATTCACTTCGCATTGAGTCTGCATCCCTTTGTCCTTTAAGTTTGAACACATTGTTCAACCCCCAAGCTCTTCCCTTACTGATTGAGAACCTCATTGTCTCTCTTATATGAGCTTGCCTTTGGTGGAGGATTGAAGTGGTGGAGGCCCAGCTGGAAGGAACTTAGTTTCTTGGTTCTAAATCGTGCAGACACGGAAGTTTGTAACTCATTCACTTATGTTGATTACATCTTAATAGAAACACTCTTTTCTCATCCAATTAATATCTTGTGAATATTTGAATTGTTATTCCATGGGCGTATTTGTTATGAATATTGATGGATTATGCTATCAAATGTGCTTACATTCTCTATTATCACCATATGCTTGTGTCGGTTGGTTGTTGAGGACTAGTTGCAGGTATATTGCTTTGGGTCAAGTTCTCAATGGTGGACTTCATCGAACGTCTGGACAAGGTAGGCCTTTTATCTTGTCTTGATAGCATATTTTTTTATATAGCATACTTGAGATTAGAGTTGATTTCTGCAATCATTTTCATCTGCTGTGGTTTATCCCTAGCCATAGAGAGATTTTGCTCGTAACAGAATTGGCGACCATACTGGGGACAAAATATTATTTTTCGGGGTTTGGAGTGCTTTTCTCCTTAGATTGCTCTCGTTTATATTGATTTTCTTGTCGTATGATTGCTTGATAGCCTACGTTCACTCTGAGTCTGAGTTTCTTAAACTTCTCCTTAACCTGGCTATGTTTTGACACATATACGTCAGTTTTTTCCTTACAGTCACGTACATATGCGTGTTGTACTTCTGCAAGTTGCAAACATACGTGATTTTCCCTTGAGCAGTTGCGTACACCAACCTTTGTCACTTGATTGTTGGGTTTGATGGTTGTTGGGTAGGTTTTGATGATTGTTGAGTCTTCTTGGGTCTCTGTGGTGACTGTTAATTTTTTGTGGAATGATAAGAAACTTGTCTTTGGTTGAATTTTTGGGCGATGCCTTTCTCATCATCTTTTTCATTTGATTGTCCTTGCATCTTGCGCTGGGTGTTTTGCTTCTTGATATCCTACTTGGTTTGTCTTTGTTTACACATAGTAGAGTCTTTATATCAAGTTGTTGTTCAGTGCTTGCATTTTCATTTTGTTATATTGAAAATAAAAAAATATTAGGCATTTTACATTGTTGAGATTTTGATCTCTTGAATCTTTGTCATTTATCTTAGTGCATGTAAAGAAAGATTGCATTTTATTTAGAATTGCATAACTGAATTGAGAATTTCATTTTGAAAAGCATATCATTTATTGGAAATTGAAGTTAGGACTTTACATTGTATTCATATTCATTTATTTTACTTGCTGTGTCATAACATCACTAGTTTCACGACCGCGCCTTTTGAGTAAGCAAGGCCATTGAAAGTAACGTTATAATTTAAAATTGATTAGTAACGATTTTATTTTCTAGGGTACACAAACTAGCTTAGGATTTAGAGCCTTGGAATAGGATTTTGTGAGTAAACTTCTCCAAGGCTATTAAATCGACATATGTGTCTGACTAAGGGAGTAGAGAAATCCATTGTATACTCGGTAATATCAGGAGGCTCTGTTTACACCGGAGTTAAGCACGAGGTCGTGTGATGTTGGTTGAAGGGATATCCCCACGATACCTTCTTAGCGTCAGATATATTTCTGGGGATCTATTTGTATATGGGGATCTCGTTAGTGCCCTTACCTCTATGAGAGGCAATGCTTTCAACATTTAGGGCTTTGCTACCCTGCCCATACGGTGGGCCTGACTTACGACTGTCTGCATGTGAATTGGTTATAGTTTGGTTGCTTAGTTGCTTGACTTAGGTATCACATAGGTTACTTGCAGGGGTTATTTTTCAGGTACCCTGGGTCAAATAAGGGTCGAACAACACGCAGCCTTTATGGAGGATTACCTCTTCGGGGGGATCTGACCGACTGGTTGTTAATCCCACGAGGACCCTTATAACTGATTTTGTTTCCTCCAATATTTAGCAGCGAAGTCTCAAGCCCCTCTTGGGCAAGGCATACCTACTTTAGAGAAGCAGGTCCCTTTCAGCCACTTTATCCTACTTGTGTGCATATTGGTCGTTTGATTATTTTTGGTGTGCTCTTTGATTACCAGTTGGCCTTAGGATTTGTTTTCTATATCTCGAGTCTTGAGTCATCAAGGAGCCAGACCAACTTCCCCGCAGGTCTCGCCACTTGTTACAGTTGCCACCACATTTTGAGCCTTTACCTTCTAAAAGGTGTAGAGTCATCAAACACGGTATACACACCTCCATTTATCAGACTTGTGATCATACAAGGATGAGTATTGAACTGAGTCATCAAGATATCGGGAGCCCTTCGACTCCCACACCTACTATAGTTAACGGTACCCCTTCGACACCTTCAACCACAATGGTTGTAGTGTCGGAGGCACCTATCATCATCGTTGCCCATCCTATAGTGAATGCTCAACCTATAGTCACAAACCCTTTTGAGACTCGTTGTCACTCACCGGGCTATAATATTCAGTCCATCCCTATGGCCTCTAGTCATTTTTCCTATGGTATGTTGAATTTTACATCGCAGTTTTCAAACTCCATCCCAGTGGATGGTACGAATACTAGCATTGGTCTTGGGGGCACAACTCCTCCACATACTCCATTCTCATTTGGTGGAATTCATGTCCCTCAAACGAATCCTACCATGACACACTGAGTTCAAACTATGACCCTAGAAAAAAGCTTGGGCCTCATGTTGATGGCATTGTAAGCTCCGCCAATGTGAAATATGCAGACTTGGTGACAAGCCATTTGAAAGAGTTGTCTCTAAACCAGTCTGTAGGAGGGCTAGCTTCATATGGGTCTTCCAATCCCACTCAGTCGACGGATGTACATTATGTGTAATCGTCGACCAACCCAAATGGTAACCAGCAACCAGGCGGGAATAAGAAGAAAGGACGTAATAATAATCATAAGGGTGGGAAGAATAATAATAAACCCAAGGACAATGGTAATAATGAGAAGATGAATAATAATGTTGGTGAGGGAAAGCAAGAAAGGCAGAAGGTGAAATTTTCCTGTAATATTTGTACAGACGATCACCTTATCCATTTATGCCCTAAACTTGTGGAAGTTGTGAGGCTTTTATCCCTACCACCCACCGTGATGACGAAACATTTTCCACATAATGAGCACATGGCCTCGAGCTCCTCAAATGTCGGAAATGTGGTGAGTGGGAGTCAAAACCCACCGGTACAAGACGGTGATCGTTTATGCATCAATATGGTCAAATCTAAGGTTAATGTAGCAACTCGATCTCGCGATTACAGTTCTCCTCAAATTTTACATGGTCTAGAGTCTCCTCCTCCCCCAGAGACACCCCTACAGATCAAAAAACCAGAGCCACCGCCTTATATTCTGAAAGGAGTACTCAAGTTCTCTACCCACAATCCTAATGCTAGAGCCACCCATAATTACTCTATTGTTGAGGACTTGGCTCAAACCCCTTGTGCGATGTTGGCCCTGGAGGTACTCCAGACGTGTCCTTCATAGAGGAATGCCTTGTTATCGGCATTAGAATCTCTAGATCCTTGTGGCTCAAAAGTTATCAAGTTTGATGTCACAGATGTGAATCCTCACTTGACTTAAAATGTGGAATTCCAAATCCACGTGGGTTACTCGAAGTATACCATCAAGCGTATTGTTGTTGATGAAGGCGCTGCAACATGTGTGATGTCCATGGTATGTTGGAAATCCCTCAGCTCTCCGACTCTTTCCTAGTCTCCAACCATGTTGACTGCTTTTGACGGTCGTTCTCGTCGCCCTCGCGGTATTCTTCCTGCCTTTCTGGTCAAGTTAGGTGGGAAGACAGTAGAGGTGGATGTCAAGGTGGTTGATGTACCCCTCGATTATAACTTGTTACTAGGATGCAATTGGACTTATGCTATGACTACAATCGTATCATTCATCTTCCGTACTCTTCGCTTTCCTCATGATAGGAATATTGTGACGATCGATCAGTTTCCATTTGTGTATGCTAGTCCCAGTGCATATGTTGGACCTTCGATCCCCGTGGTTGACAATTCTCAGCCGACAACTGAGAATATCAGTGTCGGAATATATTCATCCCTTATTGGTACCTTCAACTTCATGGCACCGGTTCACCACATTTACGCCATGTCTAGTAGGCTCGTTTCGTCAGAGAGGTTCGTTCCTTTCCGCACTTCCTATTTTAACGATCCTTGGACCCTACCTTCCTCGACTGTGTCTTGTGAAGGTCGGTCACATACTAGAATGACCATGCCACTATCGGCAATGGAGATAGTGTATCAAGTTGTTCTTGACTATTCCGTCGATTTGCATCATGTTACCTCGCAGACAGACGAGGGGGATCATGTTCTTGAGCCCATGTGGGTCGCTTCATCGTCTTGTTCACATCACTGCCTCGATGAGACTTTTCCCTCGGATGAAGCTATCATCGAGGCCATGAATGGTTCTAACAAACCTTGGAATGATATGCATCATCGCTCGTATTTTATCCCAGAGCTTGCTAGAATCGAACAAGATGACTTTAGATCTACTTTGAGCGAGATAGTCGGTCACGTCGTAGTTCCACTTGATACACACAACATTTATGTCGAAGGAAACATGGCGAGTATCTCACGCACCGTCATGATTGATATCTCTCGTATCCTTGGCAAGATTAAAAATGTATACATCAGTGTGGATTGTTCGTCGAAATAAATCTTGATCTACACCGAACTCTTCAAGGAATTTCGAGATGTATTCGCTTGGTCATATGAAGATATGCCAGGAATCGACCCTCAAATTGTCGAACATGAGATTAAAACTTACTTGGATGCTACGCATGTTCAACAACGTCTTAGAGTTTTCAATCCCCGGAAGGCCCTTGCTATTAAGGCAAAGGTAAAGAAATTGCTTAATGTTGGCTTTATCTACCCAGTTCCCTTGACTGAATGGTTATCCAATCTTATTCCTATGAATAAGAAGCAAGGAACCATCCTTGTATGCATGGATTTGTGTGACTTGAACAAGGCTTGTCCTAAGGACAACTTCCCGACACCCTTCATTGATCAGATTCTCGACGAGTGTGCGAGAAGCGAAGTTTTTATTTCATGGACAGATTTTCAGGGTATAACCAAATTCAGATTAAACCCGATGATCAACATAATACGAAATTTATTTGTCCTTGGGGTACTTTCGCATACCAGAAAATGCCTTTCGACCTTAAAAACGTCGGAGCAACCTTCCAACGTGCTATGACCTTCGCATTTCATGATCGCAAGCATATAGTCAAAGCCTATCTTGATGATCTTGCTACTCACTCACATAAGAGAGTGGATCACCCTAAGCACATTCGGCTAGTTTTTGAAAGATGTCATCATTATCACATCCACTTGAACCCTCATAAATGCATCTTTTGCGTTATGTTGGGATGTATTCTAGGATTTTTAGTCTCTGAGACTGGGATCATGGTAGATCCATTAAAGGTTGAGACAATAATTCGATTGCCTCCCTCGGGCACTATTCAACAACTTCAAGGTTTATAGGGGAAAGCTAACTTTTTACGTCGGTTTATAATAAACTATGCCAATATTACTAAGGGTTTCATGTGTCTCTTGAAGAAGGACACGCCTTTTATCTGGGATGAGCGAGCCCAAGAATCCTTCGATGCTTTGAAGAAATCCTTGGTATCAACGCCTCTGCTGAAGTCTCCTGAATACAGTAGAGATTACTTGTTTTATGTCGCCACGTCCGAAGAGACAATTGGTATGGTATTTGTTTAGGAGGGTGATGAGCTCCACGAGCACATCATTTACTATCTTAGCCGAAACTTAGTTGGTCCTGAATTCAAATATTCTCACGTTGAAAAGCTAGCTTTGGCTACCATTCACGCAGTCCAACGGTTACGGCATCATATATTACTTTGAAAAACTACGGTGGTTGTCGATGTCAATCCATTTCAATACGTCCTTACTAGGCATATCATAGGGGGGAAGTAGAATAAATGGATTGTCATTTTACAAGAATTCGATCTCGATTTCGCTTCTACGAAATCCAAGAAATCACTAGACTTTGCAGAGTTAATATTTGACTTCCCTCGATTGGACGAGGATGTTATTAATGTTGATTCATTTGCGTATGAACACATTTTCCTTGTCTCATCGTCTGTCCCCTGGTCTGGAGACATTGTTCTCTATCTTCAAACTTTGAAGTTCCTTCAACATCTCTCGCGAGATGACTGACGGCGTATACGATACCAAGATCAGAACTACATTATCATCAGTGACACTCTGTATCGTCGAGGAATAGACAATATCTTGTGGCATTTTTTAACTCACAAAGAAGCTAAGTCTGTTCTAAATGATTTCCACGGTGGGGCTTGTGGTGGTCATCTATTCGGGCTTGCGACAGCCCAGAAAATTTTCCAAGTCATTTATTTTTTGCCATCTATATTTAAAGATTGTGTTGAAGTGGTTAAGAAGTGTCACCCCTGTCCGGTCTTCACTCAGAAAATGCGCTCGCATCCTGCCCCTCTCCATCCAATCATTATTGTTAGTCCCTTCACCAAGTGGGGGGTGGACTTTGTCGATTGCAACTCAACTTCGGTTGGGGGGCATCAACACATTATCATGGTCGTAGACTACTTTAATGAGTGGGTCGAGGCCATGCCTACAATTAAATCCGACGGGAAGATTGTCCCCTTCTTCGTATTCAATCAAATTATATCCAGGTTCGGAATCTCGAGTGAGATTGTCACTGATCATGGCAGTCACTTTCATAATGAAATGATGGAAGAAATAGCATCTATGCTGGGGTTTAAGCATGGTCATTCTTCCCCTTACTACCCCCGGGAAAATGGACAGGTAGAGGTCGTGAACAAGACTCTCAAGACCATTTTGCAAAAAACTATCAGCCAAAGCAAATCTGACTGGCATATCATACTATATCCCGCACTTTGAACATATCGAACCTTAGTCAAGACTGCCACTGGTTTTTCTCCTTTCCAGTTAGTACACGATGTGGAGTCGATCTTACCTATTGAATGTGAGATCCCTTCTCTTAGATTGGTAATTGCGCTCCTACATGACACTTTCGATCTCGAACAATGCCTTGTGCACCTAGAGAGTCTTGACAAGCAGTGTCGAGACGCCTCTACGACTATCGAAGCGAATAAAAGACGTGTCAAGGTCCAATATGGTAAGTTTGTCTGTCCTCGACTGTACATTGAGGGTGACTTGGTCCTTTTATATGATCAATCCAAAGAACCATTGGGGGCAGGCAAGTTCAAACCCATGTGGTGCAGTCCCTATATCGTGCGACGTGTCTTAGAAAAAGGAGCCTAAGAATTAGAAGATTATGAAGGGAACATGTTGGTTGAGCCCATGAATGGGCTCTACTTGAAAAGATATCATGCTTGAGCCCCACACTTGGGCGTAACTCTTTGTATACTAATGTAATTTAGTGTATATATCTTTTCCATTTATTTATTTTTATTTTCACCTTGCTTATCGAGTTTTCCCTTGGGTGGCAGATGTCAACGGAGTCTTCAGTCTACTTAGGATTCGCATACAGAGCCAGTCGTCATACACAGAACTTGGCTTCTGCCACTTGGGTCGTTTACTCACCCGAGGGTCTACTGGTGTCTTCAGGTGGCGTATGCCTAGGGCCATCCACGAATAATGTGGTTGAATATAGCGTCGTTATAGAACTTTTACGCGATGTCATTGCGCATAGTATTCACTCTCTAGAGATTTGCCTAGATTCCCAGTTAATAGTATGTCAATTGAACGGCAGTTACAATGTGTGTGACCCTATGTTACTCCAATAATTTCTACGGACACGACTTTTAAAACAACAGTTTAACTTTATTACTTATCATCAAACTCTTAATTAAATATTACCTTGTTACAAGCCAATGAAATTTTTCAACACAAAAAATTAGGAAGGGCAACCCACAATATTATCAAAGTGGGTTTGCTTTTAAAAATCCCCTGACATATGTATTCTAATTTACATTATCATTAATAATATAATGCAAAGAATTGATTTCTTCCCATATTTCTAGAAACACAAATTTATATACATACCAAATATAATATAGTAAATAGAATATGAAAAAGACGATACATATGAACATACTATAATGCAAATAATTGATTTCTTCCACGAAACACAAATTTATATACACACCAACTATATTAGATAGAATATGAAAAAATATGATACATATAAATATTATTGTTATTTCGCTCATAGAATATGAAAAAGACAAAATATATATTATATACTATATTAGATAGAATGTGTAAAAGATAACTATATTAGATAGAATATGAAAAAGATGATACATATAAATATTATTGTTATTTTGTTCATAAAATATGAAAAAGAAAATAAATAAATATATAAATATATATATATATATATATATATATATAAAAGAGACCTACTTTACGACAACCCCTTTTCTCCAAGTTATTGTTTGTTTATTACATCGTTAAATAAATAAATAAAAAGAAAACTTAATATTACGTATGCTATAAAATGACTTAATGAACCTGACTATATATATATATATATATATATATATATATATAACGAAGAAATGACCATGTATATTAAAGGGGACCTACCTTACGACAACCCCTTTTGTTATTGTTAAGTTATTGTTTGTTTATTACATCATTACCTACCTTACGATAACCCCTTTTCTCCAAGTTATTGTTTGTTTATTACATCATTAAATAAATAAATAATAAGAAAACTTAATATTACTTATGCTATAGAATGACTTAGTGAACCTATTAAATGACTATTATATTTATTTATTACACTGTACAACATAATTGATCTAAACATACCTATCCAAACATCAATAAGAATATATACATTAAGATTTTTATTTTACATGGTTTTAAAATGCAAATTTAGGTTCCAATATGAATTACTCAAAATTTGATTTTTATTTTAAATGGTTTTAAAATGCAAATTTAGGTTCCAACATGAATTACTCGAAATTTGATTAAAATTTTATTGAAGACATATTATTTATGGCAATATGCTTTGCATTACTTGCTTTCATAAATGATAACGAATATCTAATATTGAAGACATATTATTTATGGCAATATGCTTTGCATTACTTGCTTTCATAAATGATAACGAATATCTTTTAGATATTTGAGGAGTATGTCTAGATTTTTGGGAGATATATCTAATATAATCATTATTTTTCTAAACTCAATGGTGTACTCTTGTGCACTCTACTTTTGCATCTCCTCGAAGTGATGTCAACAGATCCACTAGTCATATCCATACCCAATAGGGTAGAACTAAGCCTTGGTGAGGGTTTTGAATGCCTCCCACTTCGTTACTAGACGATCATCATCTAGCTTAAGTGTAATGTCCACATTTTCATCCCCTGATTAAATTTGCAATTAATTTTGTTTGATGTTGGTTTTATTTTTGGCATGGATATTTTAGTACCTTGCCATGGTGATCTAGACATATTGAACATTGTATATATTTTTTATTTTTCAGTTAATGAAGAAACCAAATAGTTGATTGAGCACAAGCGCTTATAGGGGTCCATAAGTGGGGAAAAGTGAGAGGGCCTAAGGGGGTTCTACATGCCTAATAATCCCAAGACACCTTTCTAAATTATTTTTATGATTAACCATCTATTTTTCTCTTTGACTTATCGATAACCCAATCATTGAATGCTTGTAAGGAGGGTGAACCTCCCTAGTTATGAGAGCATTGGAATTGTATCATTGAATACATGTAAGTGGTGGGTGAGAGAGTTTTCTCACCTATTTATGAAGGTATGGGTTGAATACAATCATATTTAGGAATTATGAGAGTTAAATATACATGGGAAAAAAAGAGAAGAAAATTGAGTAGAGAGAAGAACTAAGTTTTGGGGAAGCAAGGAAGGGAGTAAAAACATAGTGACTGCAGAGAAAGAGATAGCCAGCCATAGTGGGAGGAACAAAAACCATGAAAAGAAGTGTTTAGCACCTTGAGAAGTGCAAGAAACTGAGATAATTATTGGAGTTACAGGACTGCAGTTGGGACCTTGCTAGGCACACATTGAAGAGCACTAGAGGAGGAGGCTTTTGAGGGACTTTGGGACAAAGAAGAAATTTATTTCCTTGTATTATGTGGGGTCGACATTAGGGGATCCCAAGAATTGTTTTTTCTCCTAAGAAATTAGTAATGAGGTTCATGTCAAGTAAATCCCTGTTTTGAGTTAGAGAGATTGCCAAGAAATCCCTGCATTTTGTAGTATACCTAGGGAGGTACCCAAGGGGAATTATAATATTTAGTTAGCTATGTATTATTATATATGGAGGTCATTTCTATTAAATAATGCCCATGTAATAGTGTGAACACAACAAAGGTAAGAAGGCTTACTAGAAGGCTCCACCTACTAGAATGTTTCTTCTCTAGAATGGTCCTAGGAGGTCAATGAATTTAAGAAATATTACTGGAAGGTTCCACCTACTATAATGTTCCTAGGAGGTAGATATTACTATATAAAGAAGTATAAACAATGTAATGAAGTATGGTGAATAATATCGTAAATGTATCAAGCATTGCTTGAGGATTGTTTTCCTTCCTCAAGGAATACCTAACGGTGTTACACTACCTCAAGGATTTTTCTACAATTCTCTTATGTTGATTATTTTAGGTGAATGATTTGGTTTATTGTTGAAGTTAAGGATTTCTCTTCTCTATTATATTTCCATGTTTATGAGAACACAACATTTGGTATCAAAGCTCTTTCTTGGGCCAAAAAAGAAAGATTTTTTTTCTTGTTGTGGATTTTTTCAAGGGAAAAAAAGGGTTGTGGATTTCAAATTAATTATAAAAATTTATAAGAATAATTTACAAAAACTAGTTGGATATTTGAGTTCCTCTAAGAAAAATGCCAAATTTCAAAAAACAAATACTCCAAAATGGAGTCCAGGAAGTGAAGTAATTGGCAATTTAAAAACAACATGTTTTTAGGGTTTTCCATGGACAACCACAGGATTTGCAGATC
Organism: Picea mariana; assembly: GCA_032191745.1. Classification (NCBI taxonomy): domain Eukaryota; kingdom Viridiplantae; phylum Streptophyta; class Pinopsida; order Pinales; family Pinaceae; genus Picea; species Picea mariana. The sequence goes on along the minus strand of JASDQU010509014.1, from coordinate 8,841 downwards.
AAATATATTTTGCTAGAGTGCTCATATTTTAGTCAAACCGGTGCCATTAGATGCACAATGGTTGTGGAATTTTATAAGTGTGGTCATAATATCCAATCAGAGTAGCATAGTTGTGGTTATACCATTTTAATTTAGTTATCCTAAGGAAATCCATTTCAAAGTAAGTTATTTTTATATACCCTAGTTTTTGTTGAAGATTGCTTCCAAGCAATATGAATTTTACTAGCAAAGAGAATGACCATAGTATTGAAGAATTCATAGAATCTCAAAAGTCATTATGGGAAAAACATTGGGAATTTTGGAGACGCAGTGATTTGGTGGAAGTTGCTTAACCATAGAAAGATGATGGCACTCTCCAATTAAGAATTCGAAAGAGTATTTTTAGTTAGGTGGTCTCATGTTGGAAAAAAGAATAAAGAGAGCAACAAGGATTTATTTTCATGTGGCAACTCTATATTGCAGTTTCATGGATGTATTCATAAAGAAAAGGTCATTGTTTCTATTAATCGTAATTGCCAACATAATTTCATCAATTTCCATTTGGCTAACAGATTGCAAGTTCCTACAAAACATATCCAAAGTACACAAGTTGAGGGTGAGAATTTTCAACTTTTTAAAGATTTGAGGCTTATCATGGAAAAATATGTGTCATTTTGATTTTTATGCTATGAATATGAATGTTGATGTTATTCTTCGATATCCTTGGATGGAATCAATTAGTACAATTAATATTAATGTGCAAAAGAATTTTATGAAGCTATAGTATACAAAAAAAAATTACATTGTAGGATATTTCTCTTACTAATCCAGAAGGGCCCAAGGAGGCACATGAAGAAATCCTTGCAGGGAAACAAATTGCAATATCTAGTGACACATAAGATGAAGAGTTCAAGGTTGCATTAGAAGAAGATCCTATAGAAGCACTTGAAGAAAAGCACTAGGAAGGACATAAAAAAGAAGAAGAATCTTAGGAACCACATGTTGAATATTCAAAGAAAGAAGAAACAATTGCTAAAGTTATTATATATTGCCAGCTTCACCATTCAAAGAAACAATAGTCATCAAGGAAAGGGAATGGGAATCAACCAACTTATTATGGACCAACATGGCACCAAAAAGGAAAGCAATTGAGAGGTACTAGGAGGAATAACAATAATGCATGGAGATAGCATAGCATAGTAAGGAACAATCAGATTTCAGATCAAGGTGTAAAGGAAGCATAGCGACACAATTGGAAGCATACATACAAATGGAATATCCATTGTGTTGTATTAGAAACAAAACCTTGTTCCATTAACACGAATCCACAATATGAAAAAGAGGTAAATAATGCCAACAAGAGCACAATCAATATCAACATTATCACATCCCTGAATCTTGTATCCAACTACAAATTGTTACAGCAAAATACGTCAGGTAAATAACCAATGTTAGAAACCAATTCCTCCAATTCTAGATCTTGAGAAAGGTATATCTTTTCCAAATGTTCAACCTATCTAAGGACGATGTTGACTCAAAATATCGTCATCTATTATGAAAGCTCGCAAAGTATCATGAATCCTATGATTATCATTATTATATAGCTAATAGGTGGGTGCCCCAAGGATTGAGTGAAAAATGTTGGCTTTCTAAGCTTTTCCTTTGCATGAAACACTTCAGTTTATGACACCTTGAAGAAATGGTTCATATTTACTTTGTTGTGCATGGATATGAAAAAGTTGGCACCATAACAAGTTCTGAAAGTAGGTGCAAGTAATCAACACATATATAAGTGCTCAAGTCTGGTTGTTGAGCCTCATAGCATGATGAACCATGCCAAATCACGATTCTTCCATCTACTATATTATGCAAAATTGTCAAGTATAAGTTACATGGTTTAATAATTTGAAAGGGTTTTGGTTTTATTATGAATTTAATATGTTCTAACATGCATAGAACTCGATACATGAGCATCATGGAGGGCATCATATATACCATAGTCTTTTGATGCATGGTGTAAAGTGTTTTAAAATTTTGGGTTTTTTACAAAGGCATCTTATTAGAAGCAACACCGTATATGGAGTTTGAGTTAATGGGCTCAATATGGTTCTCAACTCATACACATAATCTATATGAGTCGCATTAGTTTTAAATGTTAATACACGGCGTAAAAAAATTGGTTATGAATGGAATACCATGTTGAAGAAACACAAGTGATACCTCACATAGAAAGCACTTGACGCATGATGTATGTGACTTGTGTTATAGTTTATATGAGTGACTAGTGCATACATTGTAGTCGGCATTCAAGGATGGTTTCACATTTGATATAATAGTGAAGAGCTTAATACATATTGCATGTGGTATGGGATTCATGAATGTTACTTATTTTTAGGTTGTGATTTATGTGGCAACAAGTTCAATGGGCATTCGATTTGACATAGTGTAAATCTGCATGTTGTGAGGGTTATGTACAATAGACATATGGGTGAGTTGGCATGAAAGTAAAGGTTTTGTTCAGTTGTCGATGTGATTGAGTTAGCCATGCATTGAAGTCACCAACATGTGGCCATTTACCCCATAGTCCCACGCACTATCACTCCCTTTCTCCCTTGTATTTTGGTCATTTGTGTTGTTGAAGGTTGAGGAAAGAAGCTCTGATCTTTGCTTGTTGAAACCCTCATTCCTAGTGGTTTTCATAATTGATTTGACCCTCATCACTGGTATAAAAGCGTCATTGTACAAGGTAAAAGCTCAAAGTTGATTCGACATCTAGTGCAATACATGTTTGTCTTTAAAATCTGGTTGTATTTGGATCTGGTTAGCATTATTGTGTGCATGGTTGTCTTATTTTCCCTTCTCTGACATTTCTTTAAAAACAAAATGGAAAAAAATATTGGTTTTGTCATTCTCGCACTTTCCATTTTTATTTGTGAGAAAATATTGATTTCTCAACTCTTGGTTCGCATGTAGATGCCAACTTGAGTTTTCTTTGTTCTTTCATTGTTTCTCTAGTCATTCTAAGAATAACCATTTTCTTTATGAGATTACAGTTATGGATTTTTGGTGTTGTTTGACTCATGTTTGAGTCTTTCTATGAAAACGTCTAACCCGAATGACATTTTTACCCATAGAGGCATCCATTGTTTTGATATCTGGTATGTATGATAGTTTTCTCTATTGGAAGATGGGTACAAAATTAGACCCACTTAGTATAAATTGCTTCCATGCTCTTGGGTTCCACATGAGTTGTTGTTCTGATATAAAAGTTATATGTTTCGAAGTGTTTCGATGTGGGTTGTGGCTATTTTGAGGCCCAGATTCAGTGATTGGTTTGGGGTTTGTAAATGTTTCCTACATTCAATCGTTTTTCTTACTCACTACAAGGAGAACACCTTCTTGTGGAGTTTTTTATGGAACCTCCCAAAAAAAACCATCCCTTAGTTGTTTATAGCGGAGGTTGTTAGCGAAGGTGGGAGACCAGAGGTTTTTTTTATCGGTGCGCCTTGAAAATATATATGCCTCGGTGCACATATAAAAATATTGCACCAGTGATAAAATGATCAAATGCATTTTCACTGTTCATAGCGGAGGTGGGCGGCTGGAGGTTTTTGTAGAGGTTTTTTTTCCGGTGTGCCTTTCAGGGCTATACACCCCAGTGTGCATATGAAAATACTGCATTGATTATAAAATGATCAAACATGTTGTCACTATTCATAGTGAAGGTTGTTAGCGGACGTGGGTGGTCAAAAATAAAATTGCAAACAAATTTTAGCAATGTGCCTATATGATACATCTGCCCTAGTACTCAACTAAAACATAATGCACCAGTGCATAGATGTTAAAATATGTTGTCATACATTATAAAAAATAACAATCACCTATCAAATCTCATTGGTACCATTGAATCTTACTCATCAATGTGTACACAATGTATTATGGTGCATCGCACTAAGGGTACATAAAAATAAATTACTAGACCGATTTTCATTGTGACACCTCATCTAGTGCTTCCAATCTCTCAAGAAAGAACCGATGCTTGCTCTAATTTCATGGACACTCTATTTTCTATGCTTCTTAGTTATTTGGATAGCTCCACCAATTGATATTCCACACATTTCTGTTTTTTGGAAATTACCACGAATTTTCATTACCTCTCAACGGTGGAACCATGCCTCCTTGAGACATAATATTCTAGGTAATTTGTTTATTACCTTCCCATTTCCATTTTCATGAGTTCAAAATTTGAATGTAGCTTGAAATTTGGGAGTTTTTCAAAAAAACTTCCATCTCCACACGTTGCACCATTTCGATTCAGCTTGCCCTAGTGCAATGCATCTCGTTATAACTTCACAGTAAGCACCACCTCTAGTGCATCCAAGTTTTATCTTAAGTGGTGCTTCTGCTTAAATGACCCGAATATGGTGTGGTAAAGGACAAGGCTCAGTAAATAACATGTCGATGCTTTTCAAACTCCGAAGCACTGGTGTGTTCCATTTAATGAAGCACACCATCAAAAAACTACACAAGAAATATAAATGGGCGGTGAAACTAGTTTAAAAAAATGCACTGTGCAATTAAATATCCACACTAGAATATATATTGACCGATTTGACATCATGGGACGTTTCCTTTGACACTCGTGTCTAGTGATGTACTATTCACAACAACTTGTTAAACAAAACACAATGCTTCAATAACACGGTTGTGACAATGTGTTCAAAGTAACAAATCACACCACTTAATTTGCAATGAATCAATATATCAGAGCGATGCCAATGCTAACATTAACCACATCGATACATTATACTATACGGTGTACCGTTAAACATCAAGTCGATGCTCTGGAAACTATAGAACATTGGTATTGTACATTGGAAAAATCACATTGCCCTGAACACAATTCATAAAAATGTGTCTTTGATGTGTTTATGTTAACCAAATGCATCGTTGTGTTGTGTCGTTTCGGTGGACACCCTATAACCAGTGCTCTCGACAAGAGAGTGCATCGTTAAACAAAACTCTGATGCTCCAATAGTATGGTAGCATTGGTCATGTGTTTATATTAACATATCACACAATGTAGGTTCATATACAACAATTTCACATGTCGGTGTGATTGGATCCCAACAACGCACCGGTAATGTAAAGAGCATGACATCGGACCAAATTTTCACAAATTATCAATGCAGTGCATCTTATGGTAAGCACCTAAGATGCTAGGAAGTGCACCAATTGAGATAAATTCACCGGTGTGTTCTATTAGTCAAACGCATTGCCAGGTTTTTGAAACAAAAAATTTCCTCCGCAGTGCTTCAAATAAATAAAACGCAACGGTGATGTGTACTATAACACAAAGAGAAAAATAAATAATAATTTACCATATCGGTTCATTTTATGGAATGCCCCATTTCATGTGTGTCATTATAAAAACGCACTGGTATCAACGCATAGAAAGTTGAAATGGAGTGTTGGTTCATTACGTTAAATGAAATGCAATAGTGTAGTTAATTAAGTTGTACCGAGAAAAATAGTTTAAAAATTAACATTCTGGTGCGTTTTTTAAAACATGCCTATTAACGGTGCATCAAGAAAATACAATGCATCGGTCAAGAGCATCTGGTGTTCATTATAACATAGAGTGTCGGTGTGTTTAATGTAACCAATAACACCATGTGGTTTAACATTAGCAAATTCTACTAAAACGGTGCATTCCATAAAACTAATCGCCACATGGGGTTTAACATTAATAAATTCTACTACAACAGTGCATTCCATAAAACTGATTTCCCCGTGTTACACACTTCATATGTGAAATGGCATTGTGGTTCTTTTTTTATGACAACCCTTAACCGGTGCGCTATATATCACAACACAACATTATGGATATTGGTGGTCAACTAACAATGATGCACAAGTGTCTTATATTTAACACATCTTTGTTCGGTGCCTTATGTCTGATAAGGAGCACCGGATGGAGTGCATATGATTTTAATAATGGCACTGGTT
>JASDQU010509013.1:4261-44714 GCA_032191745.1 Picea mariana | reverse complement strand
AACCCAATGACCTGTATTAGTCCAAAACCCTAATTCCTTAACCTGAAATAGAAAACCATCGACAAAAACCATGTGCCCAAAAACCACCTAAACACATGACACGTTTCTTGAGGTAGGTTTCACGTTTCCCGAGGAAAAGAATATAACACATACCCAATAGAGAGAAGGGCTTTCAAAGCATTTGTGAACTGTTGTGGCTGACTGTTGTTCCCAGTATTGCAAAGAACACTTATTGGCATATTCTTCCATTATGATTGAAAAGCATTTGGAAGCTTTGACAAACTAGCCCTCTACATGAAAATAATAAATTTCTTATTGTAAAGACGGATCCATCTTAAGATTTAGGAAAATAATAAATTTGTTATTGTGAAGAGAGGGTTCCATCTTAAGATTGTACAATCAGGTCATTGGAGGCCTAGCCACAAAGTCAAAAAACAATGGTTGAGGTTGTAGTTAAACTTCACATGATCCAAATTTACTAACTATAAAGTTAATGTTGAAGGGAGGGTTCCATGTTACAATTGTAGATTCAGAGTTATTGGAGGCCTAGCCACAAAATCAAAGTCAATGGTTGACATTGTCATTAAGCTTCACATGACCCAAATCCAATGTCAATGTTGAAGGGTGATGAAGGCCTAGAATATGGGATTGCTAAAAAAAATGTTATTGTGAAGAGAGGGCTCCATCTTATGATTGTAGATTAAGGAAAATAATAAATTTGTTATTGTGAAGAGAGGGTTTCATCTTACAATTGTAGATTCTGGTCATTCAAGGCCTAACCACAAATTCAAAGACAATTTAAGGTTGTGGTTAAGCTTCACATGATCAAAATCTATAAATGATAAAGTCAATGTTGAAGAGAGGGTTTCATCTTACAATTGTAGATTCCAGTTATTAGAGGCCTAGCCATAAAGGCAAAGTCAATGGTTGACATTGTGGTTAAGCTTCACATGACCCAAATCCAAAGTCAATGTTGAAGGGCGTGGAAGACATGGAATACCTAAACTCCTAAAAAAATTTAGAAGCTTTGACAAGCCACACAAAGTAGCCCTCTAAAGGAAAATAATAAATTTGTTAATGTGAAAAGAGAGTTTCATCTTAGGATCTTAAATTCAGGTCATTAGAAGCCCTCTAAAGTAAAATAATAAATTTGTTAATGTGAAAAGAGAGTTTCATCTTAGGATCTTAGATTCAGGTCATTCAAAGCCCTCTAAAAGAAAATAACAAATTTGTTAATGTGAAAAGAGAGTTTCATTTTAGGATCTTAGATTCAGGTCATTGGAAGTTTATCCACAAAAATCAAAATCAATGGTTGAGGTTGTGGTTTTGGTTAAGCTTCACATAACACAAATCAATAAAGAACAAAGTCAATGGTTGACTTTGTGTTGAAACCTTACTTAATCTAAATTTAGAATTGAATTTAAACTAAAGAGAACACCTCCAACAATTGGCCAATGCCTCTTAGGTTCTTCTACAAATAAAAAAGGAAATAGATATGGGTGTTAAAATTTGTTTATAATGTATAAATCTTCTATTAAATCATGGAAGAAGAAACGTGCATAAACACAATTAGTAAGATAATAAAAAAACTAATAAAAGAAAAGAAATAATTAAAAAAAATTATAAAAAATAATAAAAAAATAGAACATATTAAGGAAATTTTTTTATTGCTAAAATATAGGGGAAATAGATAAATAAAAGAAAAAAGCTTATAAAAACAATAAAACAATAAAAAATAAAACATATTAAAGAATTATTTTTTATTGTTAAGATATAAGGGAAAAGTACTGATATAAAAAAAAAAACTTTATAAAAACAATAAAAGAAGAAGAAATTTTCCTACCTATAAAAACAATGAAAAGTAGAACATAAAGAGATTTTTCTTTACCCTTGGTTTGAAAGAATATAAAATATTTTTCATTTCAAATTTGATAAGTGATTTTTACCTCTTGGCAGTGGGATTAACCCTTTGGTTTGAGAAACAACGACTCAGGGATTAACCTTTGGTTTGGGAAACCGCGACTCAGACTCGTCACCGACTGTCCTACACCTCTAAGACCATGAAAAAAATAATTTTAAACCTTAGTAATTTTTTTATTTTAATTTTTATTTACATGAAAAATATTTTTAAACCCTTGTATTTTATAAAAGAGTAGAAGAAGAAGACTATGGAAAGACATTGAAAATTTCATTTTTTATCCATACTTGGCATATCACTACCATGCATGTGGGCTTTCTCTGGATTCAAGTGTACCCATTATTATTACCCTCTCTCATACTTGTCATTACTTAAAATGTTATCTTTTAATTATTAAGCACTCATTTTAAATAAATAAGTCTAAGAAATCATCATGAACATCACTACCATGCATGTGGGCTTTCTCTGGATTCATGTGTACCCATTATTATTACCCTCTCTCATACTTACCATTACTTAAAATGTTATCTTCTAATTATTAAGCACTCATTTTAAATAAATAACTCTAAAAAATCGTCATGAATATGCAAAATAAGTTATATGATGTGGCTGCTGGGATTCGAGCCCAGGTCTCCATGGCCACAACGTGGAATTCTCACCACTAAACTACAGCCACTACATATGAAAATTCCAAGTGGTATAATTGATGGCATGTTTAGCCATATAGATTTCTAAACTACAGCCACTACATATGAAAATTCCAAGTGGTATAATTGATGGCATGTTTAGCCATATAGATTTGTATGAGTATTTAAGCTTGAGTTGGTGAAGATTCTCTAAACTTGATTTGTCTGAGATTCAAACATTTATTGAGTATCCTCTCTTTATTGCAAACTTGAGTTGCTTACCTAAAGGAAAAGGTGCTCGCAGAATTTATTGCAGCTGGTATTCTAAGGGAATCAGACAAAGCTTAACATAGACGGATGGCCAATGAAGGTTTCGATCCTGCGACCTTCGCGTTATCAGCACGACTTTCTAACCAACTGAGCTAATAGGCCATACAAATATCACTCAAACTGCGGATATTTGACCAAGGAATACTATGGTTGCTGTGGTTTTGGTTATAATTAATAATTTTCGTTAATCTAAGTGATATATTGTTTTGTCTCTGCAGTTGGAACACGGGTATATTGATATGGCCATTCTCATCAACTGTGCAAACCTTTTTCACGTAGCCTTGAAGTGAGTAGGCATTTTGTGTAGAACTTTGATAATGTTGGGGTTTTCATCCTTTTTATCTATCACTTCACTTTCAATTTCAAGGTTTAGGACATAAAGTCTCTAGGATTATAACCATCTACAATTTTTTTTCAAATTATAATTATTTTATAAAGTTTTTTATCAAATTTGTGAAGTGATACGGTTATCTTTAAAGGTAGTTTTATTGTATTTGTTTAATTTACACATATTTGTTAATTTTTGTAGTTATTTTAAAAGTGTTTACATCATGTTTGAGGGTAACACTAAAAGAAAAAAAGAAAATTAAACAATAATTGAAGTAAGTGAGTGGGCAATTTGTCAATGAAAGTGTAGATGGATTTGTGATTTGTTTGAAAAATGAATTCATAGTAGAAGCAATTCAACTTCAATAATGAAGAAAAATAATTAATTTCATGTTCATTTGTAATACGTTTAATAAACCAAATCTAATTTAAATTATATATATAACCAAAATTTGGAAAATTAAATATAAAATATAGAAATGGTTAATAATATAAAAATATGTTAATTGAGTACAATATATTAATATTCTCAAAGTCAAAAACATAAAATTCTAAATTATATCTTACTTGAATTTAATAAAATTCATTTTTTTTTAATCTAATAAACAATTAATTCTAAATTTAAATTACTTAAAAATAAAATTTATAAACAATATTAATTTAAATAATCTAAAATAAATAAATAAATCTAAATCTAAGAAGCAATTGATTCTTTGAGTTCGAAACATTACTATCAACTACTCTCATTTTCACATTATCTTTTTATAAATTTTCAAGAACATAAATTTGTAAACATATATAACTTAAAAATTTATGAAAAATTATTTGTAAAATGAGAGTCATTCAAATGAAAGTATTAGATAATAATTGTCTATAAGTACATATAATACTAATACTAAGTCACGTTAGAGAGACAACCAAACATATATAACTTAAAATTTATGAAAAGTTACTTTGAGAATGAGAGTAAGTGAAAGTAATTCCAATGAAGATGCGAGTACTAGATAGTAATGTTTTATATATACAAAGTACACACAATATTAATATATACAAAAATACATATAATATTAATACTAGGTCACTTTTAAGAGACAACCCAAATGCACAAAGTATAAGAAATATTAATATATACAAAAATACAGTAATCTAATAGGGGAAAAAACAGTGTCTGGCTCTACAATTTTTAGGGTTGTTTCATGCTCCCGATTCCTGCTTGCCCAGACTTTATATGACTCTCTTGGTACACGCCGATTGCCTCAACCCTGCAGTTCTGACCGCCTTAGAAGAATGGGAACAGAAGGGGGGCAAAATCCCCTGCCTACCATAACGTTGTCGCCAACAATCCAGAGAACTCGCGAGCACGCCGACCATCCTTTGAGCTGCCATTGCACTTACGAGACCAATATATGCCGGAAGAAATGGATATAAGCAGAGAATCAAGCACGAATGTTGAGTCCTCGCATCCAAAAGCAACTCGGGCTTGGATACCTGACAAATGTATCCCTCAAGCCCCGGTTGTGCCCAGGTACATCATTAAAACCACTAGGATATGGGAGCATACGCAGTTCATGCACGACCATGCCCTCATAGGAAAATTCCTAGGTCTCTGGCCCTTAGAAAAGGACCTAGTTCGTTGGGTCAAGGCGCAGTGGAACCCCAAGGGAGACTATGAGCTCCAGATGAGCTCCAAAGGTTTCTTTATAGTAATATTCTATAACCTAGAGGACAAGGACAAGATCTTTGAAGGGGAACCATATTTCTACAACTCAATCGACCTCTACCTATGCTTCCAGACAGACCACTTCTGCCCAGAAAAGGAAAACTTTGCATACGCACCAGTATGGATTCACATATATTCCCTACCCCAAGAGTTCTGGTTAGAGGAAATTTTACTGGGCATAGGCAACACCCTGGGTAAATATGTCAAATATTCTGAAGCTACCAAACAGAGAAAATACACCTCTTATGCAAGGATATGTGTCTATATGAACATCTCCAAATATCTGCCAGGCACAGTTGCATTAGAATACCAAGATGAGGAATGGGCCCAAACCATAGACTATGAACACATCCCTTTCAGATGTCGGAAATGCCATGAACATGGACACCTTTTCAAAGATTGCCCTCTCAATTGCCCCTCGAAGAGGGAAGCTGAAGAGAAAGCAAAGTAAGGATTTACCCAAGTTAAAAATTGAAGGAGACAAGTGCAAAAGAAGCCCAGAACCAAGAATGGAAAAAATAACCCAAATAATAATTCATTTGAATCCCTCAACCACCTCCCAAAAGCAGAAGAGGTGGAAAACCCCCACGAGACCATGGGGAAATATCCCAGCAAGAACAAGGAAGATTAGTCGTCACAAGAGTATCAAACCCCAACAAACCAAGCAGATACACAGACTCACCCAGTCTCTGGGAAAGAACCAGAAAGAGAGGAAGACACAGTCATGGAAATGGATGAGAAGGACCTATCAAAAATCAGCCTCGATAGGTTAGAGGAAGCACTCAATAAGAAGGATCTCCAAACCTTACCAGAGGACCAACTCAGGAAAGTTCACAAAGTATTTCTGGACTCATCAGTAGGGGCTACATCTAAGTTGGGGATCAACATAGACCCCAACCAAGATCCAAGAAAACACCTAAAAGAAAACAAGTGAAGGGGCATAAAATCAACTCATCATCTAATAAAGGAGGTAAGAAATTATATGATCAACTCGGGGCAGATTCACACGCACTCAGAGAGCTCATTTTCCCACCCACCAAATTGTTAACTATGAAGATCCTTAGCTAGAATATTAGAGGCCTAAATGGAAGATCCAAACAATGGATTCTTCAAAACTGCATCAAAATGGAAGACCCTGATATATCCCTGATACAAGAGACAAAACGAGCAGGGAAAACTGCAGAAGATATCATCAAAAGATGCTGGCATAGCTGTGAATCCTATCAAACAGACTCAAAAGGGGCTTCAAGAGGCCTGGCCATCCTATGGAATCCTACTACAGTCATCCTTGATCAAGGCCTCTCCACGCCATGCACCATCACAATGCACTACAGAGACATTGGTTCAGACAAGGAGAGAATGATCACAAATGCCTATGGACCGCAGAACAACCAAGACAAAGACCTCTTTCTTCAGAACCTAGTTTACCTAGGTTCTTTAGCAGAAGGCAAGCAATGGATAATAGGGGGCGACTTCAACATGATTCTCATGCTGGAGGAGAAACGAGGGGGGCGGGGTGAAGCACCTGGAGCAGGACAACGCAAAATTCCAGGAACTCATAGAAAACCTCATATCGATAGATATTGAGAATGGCAATGACAGCTACACCTAGACCAACAAAATATCAAGTCACCAACAAATAGCATGCAAGCTTGATCGCTTCCTCATCTCAGAAACTCTCCTTCTGGAAGGACCCCTAGTAGATTCCAACATCCTCTTGAAGGCAGGCTCAGACCACTGGCCGATTCAGCTCTGGGTTGACACTATTGCTACCCCGAAGCTTAAACCCTTCAGATTTGAGAAATTTTGGGTCTCCCATCCAAATTTCCAGGAGCTATCTCGTCACTCGTGGAGCACTGTGGAAACACACAAAGGTACAAAAATGTACTGCTTCTAGCAAAAAATCAAATATTTCAAACAACATGTGCACAAATGGAACAAAGAAGTCTTTGGGAACATTTTCCACGAAAGGAAAATGCTGGAACAAAAACTAGAGAACCTTCAAGGACAAATCATTCATGTAGGATATACAATCACTTAGCAGTAGGAGGAGAATCAACTCAAAAGGAAACTAGAAGAAAGACACAAGCAAGAAGAAATATTGTGGAGACAAAAATCATGGGTTCAATGGCTCAATGAGGGAGAGAAAAACACCAAATTATTCCACCATTCCATGCTCCACAAACGCCTCATCAATCGCATCACAAAGCTAGATGAATCACAAGGCAACACCCTGTTAACTCATCAGGAAATAATGCATGAGCTGACAGACTTCTACAAGGAACTCCTCTCAGAACCCAATGTGGACTGCACCTCAACAATAGAGCGTGTGACCAAAAATATCCCAATTATAATCACCCAAGAACATAATGAGGCTCTCATGACACTAATAAAGAAAGAAAAAGTGGATCATGCTATTCAGGAGTTACCCATAGGCAAGGCTCCAGGTCCAGATGGTTTCACAACAAAATTCTTCCACTCTTGGTGGCCTATGCTAAGGGAGGAAGTGTGGCAGTTGGTGGAGGAATCTCGTAGCTTAGGAAAATTTATTCCAGCACTAAATTCCACTTTCCTCACTCTAATTCCCAAAGAAGAAAGGGTCACTAATCCGAAGAACTTCATACCCATAGCTCTTTGCAATGTGATCTACAAAATCATTTCCAAGGTCATAGCTCTAAGAATTGAACCAATTCTCCCCTTCATCATCTCCAAGGAGCAATCAGGATATGTCAAAGGAAGTCAAATCATGGACAGTGTCATACTTGTCCATGAAATCATTCACTCACTCAAAAGCACTCACAGTCCAGGTATGCTTCTAAAACTTGACCTTTCAAAATCTTTTTAAAAATTAAGCTGGCAATATATGAAAGCTCTCCTATCGGATTTTGGTTTCAACAAGGATTGGATATCTTGGATAATGAACCTCATTTCCTCAACCTTTTTCTCAATCCTCGTCAATGGTGTCCCCTCTCAACCCTTCTCCCCCTCAAGAGGAATAAGGCAAGGAGACCCTCTCTCCCCTTTTTTTTTTGTCATAATGGCTGAAGGTATAGGACGCTATATCAAGGCCTCAATTCAAAATGGATCCATCCAAGGCCACCCTCTTCATGGGTTATAACCGACAACCTCCCATAGCCAATTTGTCAATGACACACTGCTAATGAACATCCCCACCATGCAAGAAGCAATTAAACTAAGCTCCATCCTCTCCGACTTCAGCGAAGCCTCCGACACCACTTTCAATCTTGCCAAATCACAACTCTTATTTTTTAATACTCCTGTAGCAATCCAACAACACCTTTCTCAACTTTTGAATACCCCTGTTTTCACTCTGCCCTCTCGCTACCTGGGACTCCCTCTCTCTGATTCATCAACTAGAAACATATCCTGGGATTCCCTCTTACTCTCCATCACCAACTGTCTTAGCAACTGGAGCTTTCGCTCCCTCAACCTCCCAGCTAGATTGGTTCTCTTAAAGTCAGTCCTCCAAGCCATCCCATCTTACCTCTTCTCAACCCTAGCTAGCCCTCAATCTGTCATAAAGAAAATAAGGAATTTGCAAAGAAACTTTCTATGGAATGGACAGAACCTGAACAAAAAATTGGCCCTTGTCATCTGGGACAAGATCTGCAAGCCCAAATCTTTAGGTGGTTTGGGCCTTTGGGACCCTAGAAAATTAAATAGCACCATGGGAGAAAGAATTTGGTGAAGATGGATCAAAACACTAGTAGAGATTTGGGAAAAACTATGGAAATGCAAGTATGCCCCAAACACACATCAAAATCAACTCATAAGAATGTAGGAGCAAATCCAAGGCTCAAACATCTGGAATGCGTCTTGGAAAAACCGACCAGTAATATAGGAACATGACTTCTGGGAAGTTCGCAATGGCTAGAATGCCCTATTCTGGATGGATTCCTGGCAACAAATGCCACCCCTACAACTGGAAGAAAATATACAATCCTATGAAAATCAAATTCAAAATCTGGCCACTCTCAAAGTGGTAGATTTGTGGACAGATACCCCCAACAACTCTCCTTGGTGAAGATGGAAATCTACTTATCAGGAACTCCAAGTGGTAATGGATTGTGACCTGCAGCACTATAAAAAAGCTACAACCCAAAGGCGAATTGGAAAAAGCACAGAACAAGACATTCTCAGATGGGGATACACACCTCATGGAAGCTTCACTCTCGAGGAGGGATACACCCTTCAGGAGAAATTTCATAACCTTCAAAAAGATAACATCTAGACAACAATATGGAATTCAAAACTCTAGCCGAAAATATCTACTTTCCTCTGGCTTCTACTTCAGAACAAGATCTTAACCTAGGACAATCTTCAAAAATGAGGGTTTATCGGCCCCTCAGTCTGCCATCTCTACCATCTCCAGGAAGAAACCATGGAGCACCTCTTAAATAACTATCCACTTAGTGAGAACATTTGGAACCAGGCCACTCAGTTCATTAGAAGAACCAAATGAGTTAAAAACAACATCACAAGCACCATTAGGGACTGTGGCTCCTTCTCCTTCAAAAGTCCTATCCTGAACAAAACCTAGAAACTCTTACTAGGCTTCATAGTTTGGCAACTATGGAAAGAGAGAAACATAATAATCTTTCACTCCCATCCATCTCCTCCCACCCTCCTCTAGAACAAAATCCTCTTTCATTTCCAGGAAACTCTTCAACTGCAATCATGGACCAAGGAAGACCTCCCAACTGACCCAGGTGAGCTCTCGCTCCTTAAATCTTGGGGATTCTCCTTTACACACTCCACCCCTCCTCAGCAGCTCCCCCTTTTTTCAAAATCCCTCATTCCCTCTAAGTGGATCCTCCCCCCACAAAGTTTCCATAAGATCAACTTTGATGGCACATCAAAAGGCAATCCATGACACTCGGGCTATGGAGAAATCACAAGAAACAACTTAGGTCAAATTCAAAGCCTCATTGCAGAAAATATCGAATGCAACACCAAACATTTTGCAGAGCTTTGGAGTCTTATCAAAAAAGTGCAAATGGCACTAGATCAAAACCTCACCTATTTGGTCATGGAAGGAGACTGCAAAATCATAATAGACATGGAAACAAAAATCTTGAACGACAGAGATCTAGGGAAAATCACACCCTGCTGGTGCCTCCTTGGCCCTCTTTACAACTTCCAGGCTCTTCTCAGACCCTCTCTAACTCTAACCCCTTCACACATTTGATGAAGTGAAAACAAAGTTGCGGGTGGATTGGCCAATGCAGGGGTTGAAACTATGAAACAGATCATTCTCCATGATTCCAAGCAGTCCCAAAGCTCACCCCTATGGCTCCAATGCGATAAGCTTGCTCAGCTGGATGGCCCTAATCTAGAGAGGGTGCCACCTTTGTCTACTTAGAATATCTTCCAAGTCAGTAATGATCAGAAGCTCAGGAGCGAGCACAGAAGAACATCAATTGGTAGTTGATTTAGGGACCTCGACATTTGGGAGTCAGGAGCACGAAGGTTGTTGTTTCCCAAATTCGTGAAGTCGCAAAAAGTAAGAGAGGATTTGGACAGTTGATGCTTGAGGTGATTTGAACCGTCGATCAGGTCCCACTGATCGGACGAGAGAAATTTTCGAGAACTTTGGTTTCGGGAGTTCGGAGCATGGAGAGAGCTGTCTACCAAAGTCGCGAAGTCGCAAAACATGAAATCCCAAAATGAAAGAGTGGATCTAGACTGTTAGTGCTAGAGGAAATCTCAACCGTAGATCTGGACCCATTGACCTGACATGAGAAAGTTTCAAGAATTCGGGTTTCGGGAGTTCGGAGCATGGAGGGAGTTGTCTCCCCAAGTCGCGAAGTCACGAAACACGAAATCGTGAAATGCGAGAGAGGATCTGGACCATTGGTGCCAGAGGAGACCTAAACCGTCGATCTGGTCCCATTGAGCAGATGTGAGAAAATTTTGGGAACTCCACAATCTGGAGTTTGAAGCATGGAGAAAGATCCCACATCACGAAGTCGCGATACGCGAAGTGCGAGAGCGGATCTGCACTGTTGATTCTCAAGGAGATCTGAACCACCGATCCAGTCACATTGATCTTAGGAAATTTTGTAAGCTGATAGGTTGTAGGAATTTTTGTAAGCAGATAGGATGTGGGCATCTTTGTCAGCAGATAGGCTGCAGGCATATTTGTAAGCATATAGGATGCAGACATTTTTGTAAGCAGATAAGCTACAAGCATCTTTGTAAATAGAAATGATGCAGGTCTTTTTGTAAGCTCTCAACTGGAATTAATATAAGGATCCACTGTTTATTCAAAAAATATATATATACAAAAATACATACAATACTAATACTAATAGTAGGTCACTTTTAAGAGATACATCCCAAATGCACAAAATATAATAAATAAATATAGAAGGGATTCACATCAAATAATATAGATTGTATGTCCAATGAGAAACCAATTTATACTATCACATTAACCTTTGCATGTGATAATGGAGAAAGATAATTTTGTAGTAAAATGACTATTTTTAGGTGCACATTTAAATAAGAATGGCATAGAAATTTTAGGCATGATGAAAATTATATCATTATCCATTTTTTGTACATGGTGTAATGATGCATGTTGTTCCTCGAGATGTTCCTAGATGTTTAGGAACTATGCCAAGGCATATCAAAACCCACTTCATTCCTCAAGGTGGCTCTTGCGCTAGAGGGGGTAACCCTCAATAATAAAATAAAACTCACTACCCATTGTCACTAGGAAACAACTTACAACATTTAAATGAAAAGAAAAATGCTAGATTTGAAAAAAAGTACAAAACATTATTTAAAAGTTGAAGGTAATGACAGTGGATCTCTAGACCAAAGGCCTTTCCATTAGGCACTGAAGTATCAAATAGTAGAGTGCAACAATTGATTATGGAAGGTGGAAGAAAATGAGAAAAAGAATAAATCTCAGGGACAACAACTAGGAAGGTAGTCTTTGCTAGCCTAAGATGATGAAAAATGGTTTTGTTGGGTATTAATGAATACATTCAACAAAAATAAGAAGTAGAAATAACTAGGAATTAAACAATGAATCTAGTGACATTCACACCTATACATGTAATCTGCAGAATAGCTAACCAAATGTTGGAGCTTCGAAAAAAGTGTTGACTTAACTCAACACTCCATGGAAAAATACTTAAGCTTCAGAAAAAGTGTTGAATTATCTCCATAGACAAATCCTTTAAGATAGTCCATGGATTAATAACATGGAAACATAACATTAGTATTAGAGCCATATATTGTAAGGAAAGTTATTGATGATCCAAAATGGATCTACATAGTTGTCATATAATTTATTGATTCTCTAGATTAAGAAATAAATACATAAGAATGAAATACGTTGGAAGTAGAAGGGTCAGTTTATATTAAAATTTAAAAATTGTATTAACAAATCAAAATTAAAAATCTTCTAATTTGCAATAAAAAAAGTGAAAACTATAGGTATCTAACCATGATGATATATGCCTTGGAATTCCTCTTTTCATTATATAGGTCGATAGCTTTCAAATGATGTTATTCATGTCATATCTTTTTAATTTGTAATAATAATAATAATCTAATTTTAAGGTCATGGCCAAGCCACAACCAAATTAGTGTATGAGACCCCCTTGTTTGTGGAACAAGGGACCCCCTTCACATAGTGATTTGACTTCTAAAATTTACGGAGGTATACATACCCTACCCCCCTATGGATTTGAACTTGTGTATGTCATTTGCAAGGTGACAATCCATTTAGTCCCTACATGTCCAAATAGTAGCCATGCCAGTGACTATAATTCACATAATGGAGATAGTAATGTATGATAATCTACTATAAATTTTTAGAAGCATCATAAAGATTCCAAGAGGTTTTTAAAACACTANTTTTAGTTATTAAAAACCTAATAGAGGAAGGACAAATGTTTCTCTTTCATTAAGTGCCATTGTTGTTTCTTACTATGGGCAGTGAGTGTACATAATACATTTACAAAGTGGAGAGTGAAGTAATATGTAGAGCACTATAGAAAAACATCATGTCTCATAGATTTATAACAAGATTGGACCTCTTTGTAATATGTTTGTAATCTCCATTATATAAAATACATAATTTCTTTATTTCATGTTGGGATTTCCCATATCAAGTTTCCAAGGGTAAAGATTCTCTTCCATTAGGTGTGTTTGCCATAATATTTTTGTTTTTATGTCACTATATTTAAAAATTCCAAATGACGTGTTTTCATTTATATTGATGAAGTAAGAATACAAAATATTGTCGAACATAGGCTCATTGTACTAGCTATAAGTTATATATATGTTTTGGTGATTTGACTATTGGAATATTTGAAAATATTTACAAATAATATTGGTTCTTGAGCAATTTATTTAGAATTTTTATGTTTAAGTGTAGTATATTCTTACTCATCTTAGAATTTCTAAATGTGAGGGAAATTTATCTGTAAACTATCGTGGATATTCCACTGGAAATTTTCGTCACAACATATCTAATAAAATACTAAAATCTTTACTATTAAGGTTAAATTTCTTTAGATCTCTAGAATATTTAGTTACTCATAAAATAGATAAAATGCAAAAAAATTAGAGAACAATAAAACACATTCACACCATCCACAAATAAACACAAATATATGATTTGGGAAACCCAATATGTGATCAAACCTAGATATAAGGTGAGGCTTCTATGCTCTCTTTTCTCTGGTAAAGAAATGATGCGAGTACAAAGAAAGACGCACTCTTTATGGAGTTTCATTTGACCCGTGGCTTGTATGGATGCTATAAAATATCTCCTCCTCTGTTATGCTCACAAAATACGATTGTTAGATGTTTTTTATCAACTATAGAACAAGATACAATGCAAAAGAATGGAACCCATTCTCTTCTTAGTAGCACCATGTCTAACATCACCCGATAGCCCTCCAGGGATAGGTTTTAGACTTCGTCAACCTTCAATTGTGATAAGGTTTTGGACCTTATAGAATGTTATTAGAAAATAAACTAAGTGGCTAGCCCCACATGCCTAAGTCATGGAGGATGATCTGGCCTCCAATCGTACCATGGTGATCAATATGGTAGGTCAACTTGGGGGAGGCATAACTTTCTCATACGAACTTCGATTGAAGAATGATCTGCATTGTTGGAATGGTATTGGCGGGTAGAATTTAGAATATTACTTTATAGTAAGGATTGGAAAAAAAAAGGGTCATTTTATGCCTTAAAATGGATCCATAATATTTCTGACTATTTTTTGGGACCCAAATTTCCAAATTTGGACCAGTCACCGAAATGACCTTGCAAATTGATTCCTCCAATTTTTCCACCCAAAAGGTAGCGAGATAGATGAAAAATAGCATAATGATATCGTATGGATCAGAAATATGTACCTTCTAGATCCCAAGACCGACATAATAAAGGTTAATAAATAATTTCAATTCAAAAAAATCGAATATGAACACTAAAAAGGACCCATTGATAAAGAGAAGGGAATGTTTACAAGACTTGAATCTCAATCAGTTCACATTTGCAAGAATATGGCATTACTTGTGGTAATTTTTAAGAAGAATATCAACCCCTTTGCATAGCAACACAAATCTCAAGAGAAACCAAAACATAATGAAGTGTTCAAGAAATAGGAGGAAGAATTGAAGCTTAAAAAAGGAAACTCTAGTAACCAATCTTCACATGACCTATGTAAAGTGGAAGCAAATGTCAATATCGATCCCTCTGAAGGGAGGTAGATGCATTTGAATTATTAGGTTGCAGCAATTATAAGTCTATTTTAGTGTGCATAATATATTAGAGGGAAAAAAATAACTTTTGGTAGACTCTTGAGCTAGAAGGCCATGCGCAAACATGGGGGAAATCTACACCGAGGACCTTAAGCTAGGGTGCGACCCATAGTTATTCAAGGAAATCCTTTAGTCTCAATTTTACCCTATTGAGTATGAATATGACTAGAGGATTCAATGTAATTATTATCGACACTGGATTGAAGGAGAAAATGTAAAAGAGTATGCTAAAAAGTTTTGGAAGCAAGAAATTCAATTGGGGATAAATCCCAAGAAGCCCTCGCACTATACTATGTGATACATCCTTATCAATATAATATTCTGAGTTCCAACCGAAAACATAAACATTTTTGGCTACTTAGGCTGACCTAGGTTCTAACTACAGGATTACCAACACCCCCTCTACCATCAGCCCTTCTGGATACCAGAAGGCAACACAACACACAAAGTACATTGCGTAGTCTCACCCGAGATGGCTTCAATGGGTGGTCATAGGACTTAGATGTTTGCAAGCTTGGGATGGGATGGGTATATTTCTCAAGGACATTAGATCTACTCACTGATAACCCTCAAATACTCATTTATTAAGATATTCCTAATCAGATCTTAGTTCTGACCAGTGACACAACCACTCCAATAGAACTTCATTATCCATTATAACAGAATATATTCCATGACATATATTCATCTACTCTAACATAATATTCAGATCTAAATACTAGCTATGACATTCATTCAAGTAGTTTTGTTCTACAGTTCTTTCCTTAGTGCATAATAATATTTCCTTTATCATTTAGCATGTTCAACATATATTCATTAAAGAAAATGTAACCATATATACTGAAAAAATTCACACATAACACAAATATATCGTGGTTCACCCCCCTCCCGGGGCTACGTCCGCAAAGATTTGTTGCTTCATCTCTTTATTATTCTTCATGCAAAATCTAGTTCTGCACATTGTACATCTCTTCTGCCATTACAAATGATCTCCACAAATTGCAACAATCCTCACTAAACTGAGAACTTTTCACCAATCCACTATCAGACTGTCTAAAAACGGCTAACTCACTAACCCACCAACCACCTTACAGTCCTAATACATTCTAATTATACAAAAATTGGTACAAAGCCCTTAAAAAAACCCTAACCCTAAGTAGATTAGGTTTGTCCACTTTTCATCTGCTCAATCTCAGCTGGTCCTCGATCTAACCATTCTCCAAGTCAGTGCTTGTCAACTTTACAACTAATCCGCAACGGTTTCTCCACTTTGTAACTGATTTTCTCGGTGTTGGTGTTCCTTTAATTCCGGTGTGCTCCTCATTTTCCGACGCTCTCCCCATTTTCCGACGCTGCCATGATTCTTTAACAAAATTGGTCTGCGCCAAGACATTAATAGGTGTACAGCCCAAATTTTAGAGCGAGAAAAACTTATTACATAACACAAAATTTATGAGGTCTTATTGGATTCTATGTTGTCTTTGTAAGCTCTCCATAACTCTAATTTCTTCAAGACTACATCTATTCTGCTGAGCTGCATATTCTCTACTTGTAGTTCACCATTGCAGATTCTTGCAACTATTTCCAAATTTATGTCCTACTGAATATTTTTGAGGTAATATTTTGTTAATGTAAATAACCTTGTTGGTTTCACCAAATATTTGTTTAATACTTATTTGTTCACCTCCTTAATTTGATAAATAAATTTCACGTTGAGGTCTCTTTGCATCTCAACTTCTACAATCCTTATCCCACATAAACTTCGCATGACTTTCATTCTGAATCCTTCTAACATATCATATGAATAATTCCACAACTTCTTGCAATTCTTGGGAGCTAGCTATTGGGTTTCTTCAATATATTCAAAAATAGTTTTCTAAGAGACAAACAAGATTTAATCTTTGAACTTTTGCTTTGCATTGTATTTAGAAAATGTACCTAGTGGTTCAAGGTATACACTTTGCCAATCTACATTTTTTTCAAATGCATATTGAGCCTTCTTGATTTCATCTATTTGGTCTTTCAACCTAATTTGATCATCCCTATATCTCTAAATTCTATTTAATGTACAAAATCATTCTCTTTGAACTTTCTTTAGATCTTCAGTCACAACACTAGCTTCTTTTTTCACAGTTCTTATGATAAGAGACTATTTGTTGCTTTCCTTTATGACATTTTCCAATTTTCATTTTTCTTGATGACAACCAAGAATCTTGTGTCCCTACTATTATGAAAACTTGGTAAGTTCTTGGTGTTCTTATTCCATGTTGGGTATGTCTTGTGCATGGGATGCTCTTAGTTGTTCAATTGTCTTTAGTGCTCTAACTTTAAAGATTTTGACTACTCTCTTTGTAGTTGTTCAGTTGCGTTGGATTGCCTATTAAACTCAATTTCCAAACTTTCCCTATGACCCTTCAGTTATTCTTCCCATTCAAAGATCCTCATTTTGCATATATCTAATGTGATGCTCAAGTCACACAGTGACATAGTTAGCTCCTACAAATGCACTTAATGATTAATCATTCTCCAAGGCATTGACCTGGGGATATGGGGTTGATTTACATACAATATCCCTATCGGAAGACCCTTTGTTAAGAGACGCTTCTCCTATTTTCCTCTTATTTCATATATTTTAAATCCCTTTTGTTGAATTGTTGTATTAGTACTCTCCAACAACCACTACAACATCTCCTAATTCTAATAACTGGGATGAGTAATAAAGGTTCTCTGGGATTGATTTTATGGGAGAACAAGAATGGATAGTTATGTTCATTGTTGTCACACTTGGGCTTGATCCACTGTTCCTTGCTTCATCCATAGTCCTTTTCTTCTTCCTTTCTATCTCTTCAAGGTCTTCTTAATTTTTCTTTCTTTCTTATTCACCTTTTCTTTTTTATTTTGCTTTTGCAACTCTTTTCTTTCCTTCCTCTTCCTTTTCCTTTTTCTTATATTTGACCTTTTCTTTCTGTTCAACCTCTACAGATTTTATTTTCTTCTCTTCCTTCAAGTATGCCTTTTTATTTCACTTAGGATTCAGCTTCATATTTTTCCTTTATGTTTGCTTCCTCTTTTTTCTTTCGCTTTTCTTCTTCAACTTCTTCCTTTTTCTTTTATTCAGCTTCATAATTTTCCTTTTCTTCTAGCTCAACTTTCTTCTTGTTTTCTTCAGCAACCCTTTTAGTTGCTTCCTCATTTTTTCTCTTTTCCTCCTTTTTAACTTTTTTCTTATCTTCCTCCATTTTTTTTTGTTTCTTACTTTTAACTTTTCTATTTCATTTCCTTTTCTTCCTTCTTTTATGCTTCTTCACTTTTTTGTTTGAATTTTTCTTCATCCTCCAAGGCTTTCTTATGTCTCTCCTTTGTTTTTATCTCTTCTTCAATCTTGTTCTCCTCTTGATTTTCCTTATCTCTAGCTAGAAGTAATATAAACTACTCTTTGTCTATTTTCCTTTTCTCTTCCTCTTCTCTATGCAATTTTTCTCTGCCTGATTCATCAGAAAATCTATTTAATACTTCTTCAGAGGAAAATGTTCCTTTGAAAATTTCTTTTGTGAAATTCACATCATGTGCCACAGGATATACCAAACTCACTTCAATTTGATATGTTCTTTTACAAACCCTCTCAGGTCATGTCCTCTAGGTTCCCCTGTTCATAAACAAATTTCTTGCAAGGCTTCAACTTCCTTCCTAGCACGAGGACAATTTGTCAAAGTGAATCTTCATACATTTACTGGGAACCTAGGCCATAATTTATGTTGGTTGTTGACAAAAAATATGTTATCCTTGCCTCCATAGTCGGATATACAATTTCTCTAGCTAGTAGTTTGTTAGGGACATATTTTGACGGGAGATGTGGGACTTGTCAACATCCATAAATCATGACAAATGTGTAATATTTCCCCATGTACCAATCACCGATATGGAACTATGGATCCTTGAGATATTATATGTGGTGGGTGGATGAATATGATGATAAACAATGGAACTAGGAAGTACTCACATATATCATAAAATATTTCTTGTAGTTGATATGCCATAATTTTGAGAAATTTACATGCATAGGTGGAAAACTAGGATTCTACTCCCAACCCAAAGAAGGAAAATGAATTGAGGAACAAATAGCATTAACAAGGTAAGCATACATGTAAAAACCTGGAGTTTCTTGGGCATTTTGAAGATGTTGAATGCAAGGATTTGGGCCCAATTGAAAACATTCCCTTCCTTGACTACACAAAAAGCCATCGGTGTCCATTCCATCTAAATATGTGTGCTAGTTTCTTCACCATACAACCTGCATATGATGGGTACCAATAATCGATAGGGTCTCTTTAGATATTGAACTAGAACTAATTGGTTGTTCTTCTGAGAAAAATCTATCTCTTCACCCCACCAATCTTCCACGAGTTCATTAAAATCTGGGTGGTCTTCCTTAAATTTATGTAGGAATGGCTTGTTTAGTGATGCATTGGATTTCAATAAGCTATACCTGATATGGATGTCACTTAGACTCAGAGAATCTATCCAAACTCTAAATTCATTCACCACAATGGTTGTGTCGACATCGAGATGAGTGAAAACCAACCTCAAGACATCATTTTCCGGGAACATGATCGAGCAACAAGCTATGTCATATATCCCACTTTTCATAATGTTGAAATATACTGCTATGTCATTTTCCTTTGCATGAAAATATTCAATGTTAAGGGTGAAATCATGAAGATGGGTGTCTCTTTTGCCTGTTTTATGAGAAAAGAAACTATATTTTCACAAGTTCTTCAACTTCCGGTAGACAAAACTATTTTTTTTATTTAAAATTTCACTTTACAGTAAAAACAAAACTTGTGAATAATTGTGTTATCTTTCCAATGACTATTTTTCAATTTTTTTATTATTAAGATTTGATATGTCAATTTGACAATTGTTTAACGGTATGTTCCTTAAATATGAAAGGAATGATAATGAGTTATTTTTTCCTCCAACAATGTATCTATTATTAAAATTATGTTTTTAACAAACGAAATATACTGCAACAATCTCTAGAGACTATTTTATTATGACTATAATTTTGAATCTAACGGATGAATATTATAATTTCTAGAATTTTTTGAAGTTGACCAAGCTGAAAACATTGCATATTTTAGACACATGTTTTCCTTCACCTTGTATCTATCTTCATTTTTACTTAAAACTAAAATCTAAAAATACCCTTTTGAAAAGAACAGTTTAAGCATTATGAATATAAATGTTTCTAAATTTTTCACTGTGTATTTTTAGAGATACGGATATTTCATTTCACTAAATCATAATGTCTATTGAAAATATTATGTAGTGATTTTTTTAAAAAATTAAATAAAATTAGATAAAAATAATGAAAATGAAAACAAATTTTAGGAATTGAAAGTATATTAAATTTTCCAAATGCTGGTGTCATTTGTGAAACCAAATTCTGAGTATTTGCAGGAGTCCGCAACCTCCAAAGTTCATGTAAGCTTGGGGAAATTCTCTAGTTTCTGTTTACAATCCCAATTTCTCATTTTCAGCTAAAACAATATTCTTTTGACTGAAAGACTAAATTCTAATGGAACCCGTCAAAACTAAACGATTTCCAAGGTTTTCGGCCGAAAGAAGGTTGAGCGAATTCCGTCGGTCAGAAAAAATGAAAAGATAGGTCATATCATTTCATTTCACCCCAAATCGTATAAATACGCTTTTGACCGAATAGATTTAACACAATTCATCGCTTGTTTGATGTTTTTCTAGAGCACCTAAACAAAGTTTCGAATCATCTTTTTGTTTTTTTTTTGTATAAGGTAATTGATGTTTGTTCAAGTTTTTATTGGAATAACAATTTATATGTTGAAAGATAAATGTTGAGAATATTTTCAAGGTGAAGTCTTTGTTGAACATATATTTTACAGATAACTATAAAATTCATGGGAAACAAAAGTTTGTGCAAGAGAAGATTTGATTGCACTCGAGATGATACTCTCCATAACAAACAAAGGAAAGAGCATTATTGGAGAAAGAAATGAGAACATGCAAATATTGAAGAAAGAAACGATGATCATATAAATAGAGATTTTCAACAAGAAGAAGTCCAACCAGGTATGCATGCACATACTGTCTATATAATAAAGTATAGAATTCAAATTTAAAATATTGTTTAATATAACTCATTGTAATTACAATTTGATGTTTTTCAAAAAATATAAATAGATTTGTCTCATAATGTCGAAGAAGACCTTGAAATCGAAATTGAAGAAGAAGACAAATCACCTATAGGTATGTACATACATTTAAATAATACAAGATGAACACTTGTATATATAGTTTAGTGAATTTATGTCTAGGTTTTGTTTTTTAATATAAACTTTAAATTGAAATATGCAGGAGAATCTATCAACATTGATGGTGAACTATTATAAAATGTTGATACTGACAAATTTGAGAAGAAAAAAGATAAGAATTATATAAGATATCGAACTAAGAATATGTATAATACTTTTTTCAAAGATGAATCAGTAACAATACAAGCTCAACTTTTACTCTGTCTAATAAAGTCAAGAAAGTTAAAAGAAGCTACATCATTATTGGGTATTCAAAAGTCGACAAAAGATGCAAAGGTGAAACAAAATGTCTTTGACAATATAACTAGTGTATTAAAATATTTTGGAAAATCTCGAAAACATAACATAATGATATAGTATGGATCAGAAATATGTACCTTCTAGATCCCAAGACCAACATAAGAAAGGTTAATAAATATTTTAAATTCTAAAAAATGGAATATGAACACTAAAAAGGACCCATTTATAAAGAGAAGGGAATGTTTACAAGTCTTGAATCTCAATCAATTGACATTTGCAAGAGTATGGCATTACTCGTGGTCATTTTTAAGAAGAATATCAACCCCTTTGCAAAGCAACACAAATCTCAAGAGAAGCCAAAACATAATGAGGTTTTGAGGAAATAGGAGGAAGAACTGAAGCTTAAAAAAGGAAACTCTAGTAACCAATCTTCGCATGACCTATGTAAAGTGGAAGCAAATGTCAATATCAATCCCTCTGAAGGGAGGTAGATGCATTTGAATTATTGGTTGCAACAATTATAAGTCTATTTTAGTGTGCATAATATATTAGAGGGAAAAAAATAATTTTTGGTAGACTCTTGAGCTAGAAGGCCATGCAAAAACATGGGGGAAATTTACACCGAGGACCTTAAGCTAGGGTGCGACCCATATGTATTCAAGGACATCTTTAAGTATCAATTTTACCCTATTGATTATGAACATGACTACATGATTCAATGGAATTATTATCGACACTGGATTGAAGGAGAAAATGTAAAAGAGTATGCTAAAAAGTTTTGGAAGCATGAAATTCAGTTGGGGATAAATCCCAAGAAGCCCTCGCACTCTACTACGTGATACATCCTTCTCAATCTAATCTTCTGAGTTCCAACATAAAACAACACTATTTTTGGCTACTTAGGCTGACCCAGGTTCTAACTACAGGATTACCAACACCCCTCGACCATCAACCCTTCTGGATACCAGAAGGAAACACAACGCACAAAGTACATTGCGTAGTCTCATCCGAGATGGCTTCAATGGGTGGTCACAGGACTCAGATGTTTGCAAACTTGGGATGGGATGGGTATATTTCTCTAAGGAATTATATCTACTCACTGATAACCCTCAATTACTCATTTATTAAGATAGTCCTAATCAGATCTTAGTTCTGACCAGTGACACAACTACTCCAATAGAACTTCATTATCCATTATAACAGAATATATTCCATGACATATATTCATCTACTCTAACATAAGATTCAGATCTAAATACTAGCTATGACATTCATTCAAGTAGTGTTGTTCTACAATTCTTTCTTTAGTGCACAATACTATTTCCTTTATCATTTAGCATGTTCATCATAAATTCATTAAAGCAAATGTAACCATATATATTGAAAACATTCACACATAACACAAATATACCATGGTTCACCCCCCTCCCGCGGATACATCCACAAAGATTTGTTGCTTCATCTCTTTATTATTCTTCATGCAAAATCTTCTTCTGCACATTGTACATCTCTTCCACCATTATAAATGATCTCCACAGATTGCAACAATCCTCACCAAACTAAGAACTTTTCACCAATACACTATTACACTGTCTAAAAATGGCTAGCTCACTAACCCACCAACCACCTTACAGTCCTAATACATTCTACTTATACAAAAATTGGTACAAATCCCTTACAAAAACCCTAACCCTAAGTAGATTAGGTTTGTCCACTTTTCAACTGCTCAATCTCGGCTGGTCCTCGATCCAACCATTCTCCAAGTTGGTGCTTGTCAACTTTCCAACTAATCCGCAACAGTTTGTCCACTTTGTAACTGATTTTCTCTGTGTTGTTGTTCCTTTAATTTTGATGCGCTCCTCATTTTCCGACA
Organism: Picea mariana; assembly: GCA_032191745.1. Lineage (NCBI taxonomy): Eukaryota > Viridiplantae > Streptophyta > Pinopsida > Pinales > Pinaceae > Picea > Picea mariana. The sequence continues at coordinate 21,521 of JASDQU010509013.1, read as the reverse complement.
CTGCCACGATTCTTTCCCAAAAAATGGTCTGCGCCAAGACCTTAATAGGTGTACAACCCGAATTTTAGAGCGAGAAAAACTTATTACATAATACAAAAGTTATGAGGTCTTATTGGATTCTATGTTGTCTTTGTAATCTCTCCATAAATCAAATTTCTTCAAAATGACATCTATTCTGCTGAGCTGGATCTTCTCTACTTGTAGTTGACCATCGCAGATTCTTGCAACTATTTCCAATTTTATGTCTTACAAAATCTTTTTGAGTTAATATTTTGTCAATGTAACTAATCTTGATGGTTTCACCAAATATTTGTTTAATACTTCTTTGTTCACCTCCTTAATTTGATAAATAACTTTCATGTTGAGGTCTCTTTACATCTCAACTTCTGCAATCCTTAGCCCACTTAAACTTTGCATGACTTTCATTCTGAATCCTTCTAACATATCATATGAATAATTCCACAAGTTCTTGCAAGTCTTGGGAGATAGCTATTGGGTTTCTTCAATATATTCAAAAATAGTTTTCTAAGAGACAAACAAGATTCAATCTTTCAACTTTTGCTTTGCATTGTATTTAGAAAATGTACCTAGTGGTTCAAGGTATACACTTTGCCAATCAACATTTTTTTCAAATGCATATTGATCCTTCTTTTAGTTGTCTTTGATTTCATCTATTTGGTCTTTCAACCTAATTTGATCATCCCTATATCTCTAAATTCTATTTAATGTACAAAATCATTCTCTTTGAACTTTTTTTAGATCTTCAATCACAACACTAGCTTCTTTTTTCACAGTTCATATGATAAGAGACTATTTGTTGCTTTCCTTTATGACATTTTCCAATTTTCATTTTTCTTGATGACGACCAAGAATCTTGTGTCCCTGCTATTATGAAAACTTGGTAAGTTCTTGGTGTTCTTATTCCATGCTGGCTATGACTTGTGCATGGGATTCTCTTAGTTGTTCAATTGTCTTTAGTGATCTAACTTTAAAGATTCTGACTATTTTCTTTGTAGTTGTTCAGTTGTGTTGGCCTGCCTATTAAACTCAATTTCCAAACTTTCCCTATGACCCTTCAATTATTCTTCCTATTCAAAGATCCTCATTTTGCATATATCTAATGTGATGCTCAAGTCACACAGTGACATAGTTAACTCCTACAAATGCACTTAGTGATTAATCATTCTCCAAGGCATTGACCTGGGGATATGGGGTTGATTTACATACAATATCCCTATCGGAAGACCCTTTGTTAAGAGACACTTCTCCTATTTTCCTCTTATTTCATATATTTTGAATCCATTTTGTTGAATTGTTGTATTAGTACTCTCCAACAACCACTACAACATCTCCTAATTCTAATAACTGGGATGAGTAATAAAGGTTCTCTGGGATTGATTTTATGGGAGTACAAGAATGGATAGGTATGTTCATTGTTGTCACACTTGGGCTTGATCCACTGTTCCTTTCTTCATCCATAGTCCTTTTCTTCTTCCTTTCTATCTCTTCAAGGTCTTCTTAATTTTTCTTTCTTTCTTATTCACCTTTTCTTTTTTATTTTTCTTTTGCAAATCTTTTCTTTCCTTCCTCTTCTTCCTTTTCCTTTTTCTGAGATTTGACCTTTTATTTTTGTTCAACCTCTGCAGATTTTATTTTCTTCTCTTCCTCCAACTATGTCTTTTTATTTCACTTAGGATTTAGCTTCATATTTTTCCTTTATGTTTTCTTCTTCTTTTTTCTTTCACTTTTCTTCTTCAACTTCTTCCTTTTTCTTTTATCCAACTTCATAATTTTCCTTTGCTTCTAGCTCAACTTTCTTCTTGTTTTCGTCAGCAACCCTTTTAGTTGCTTCCTCATTTTTTTCTCTTTTCCTCCTTTTTAAATTTTTTCTTATCTTCCTCCATTTTTTTTTGTTTCTTCCTTTTACCTTTTCTGTTTCATTTCCTTTTCTTCCTTCTTTTATGCTTCTTCACTTTTTTGTTTCTTCTTTTGTTTGAATTTTTCTTCATCCTCCAAGGCTTTGTTATGTCTCTCCTTTGTTTTTATCTCTTCTTCAATCTCCTTCTCCTCTTGATTTTCCTTATCTCTAGCCAGAAGTAATATAAACTACTCTTTGTCTATTTTCCTTTTCTCTTCCTCTTCTCTATGCAATTTTTCTTTGCCCGATTCATCAGAAAATCTATTTAATACTTCTTCAAAGGAAAATGTTCCTTTGAAAATTTCTTTTTTGAAATTCACATCATGTGCCACAGGATATACCAAACTCACTTCAATTTGATACGTTCTTTTACAAACCCTCTCAGGTCATGTCCTCTAGGTTCCCCTGTTCATAAACAAATTTCTTGCAAGGCTTCAACTTCCTTCCTGGCATGAGGACAATTTGTCAAAGTGAATCTTCATACATTTATAGGGAACCCAGGCCATAGTTTTTGTTGTTTGTTGACAAAAAATATGTTATCCTTGCCTCCATAGTCGGATATACAATTTCTCTAGCTAGTAGTTTGTTAGGGACATATTTTGACGTGAGATGTGGGGCTTGTAGACATCCATAAATCATGACAAATGTGTAATATTTCCCCATGTACCAATCACCAATATGGAACTATGGATCCTTGAGATATTATATGTGGTGGGTGGAGGCATACGATGATAAACAATGGAACTAGGAAGTACTCACATATATCATAAAATATTTCTTGTAGTTGATATCCCATAATTTTGAGAAATATACATGCATAGGTGGAAAACTAGGATTCCACTCCCAACCCAAACAAGGAAAATGAATTGAGGAACAAATAGCATTAAAGAGGGAAGCGTACATGTAAAAACCTGGAGCTTCTTAGGCATTTTGAAGATGTTGAATGTGAGGATTTGGGCCCAATTGAAAACATGCCCTTCCTTGACTACACAAAAAGACATCGGTGTCCATTCCATCTAAATATGTGTGCTAGTCTCTTCACCATACAACCTGCATATCATGGCTACCAATAATCGATAGGGTCTATTTAGATATTGAAGTAGAACTAATCAGTTGTTCTTCTTAGAAAATTTTATCTCTTCACCCCACCAATCTTCCATGAGTTCATTAAAATCTGGGTGGTCTTCCTTAAATTTATGTACGAATGGCTTGTTTAGTGATGCATTGGATTTCGATAAGATATACCTGATATGGATGTCACTTAGACTCAGAGAATCTATCCGAACTCTAAATTCATTCACCACAATGGTTGTGTCGACATCGAGATGAGTGAAAACCCACCTCGGGACATCATTTTCCGGGAACATCATCGAGCAACAAGCTATGCCATATATCCCACTTTTCATAATGTTGAAATATACTGCTATGTCATTGTCCTTTGTATGAAAATATTCATTGTTAAGGGTGAAATCATGAAGATGGGTGTCTATTTTGCCTATTTTATGAGAAAAAAACTATATTTTGACAAGTTCTTCAACTTCCGTCATACAAATCTATTTTTTTTATTTAGAATTTTACTTTACAGTAAAAAAATAACTTGTGAAGAATTGTGTTAGCTTTCCACTGACTATTTTTCAATTTTTTTTTATTAAGATTTGATATGTCAGTTTGACAATTGTTTAACGGTATGTTCCTTAAACATGAAAGGAATGATATTGAGTTGTTTTTTCCTCAAACAATGTATCTATTATTAAAATTATGTTTTTAACAAACAAAATATACTGCAACAATCTCCAGAGACTCTATTTTATTATGACTATAATTTTGAATCTAACGGATGAATATTATAATTTCTAGAATTTTTTGAAGTTGACCAAGTTGAAAACATTGGAGATTTTAGACACATGTTTTCCTTCACGTGGTATCTATCTTAATTTTTACTTAAAACTAAAATCTAAAAATACCCTTTTGAAAAGAACAGTTTAAGCATTATGAATATAAATGTTTCTAAATTTTTCACTGTGTATTTTTAGAGATATGGATATTTCATTTCACTAAATCATAATGTCTGCTGGAAATATTATGCAGTGATTTAAAAAAAAATTAAATAAAATTAGATAAAAATAAGGAAAATGAAAACAAATTTTAGGAATTGAAAGTATATTAAATTTTCCAAATGCTGGTGTCATTTGCGAAACCAAATTCTGAGTATTTGCAGGAGTCTGCAACCTCCAAAGTTCATGTAAGATTGGGGCAATTCTCTGGTTTCTGTTTACAGTCCCAATTTCTTGTTTTCAGCCGAAAGAATATTTTGGCTAAAACAATATTCTTTCGGCCGAAAGACTAAATTATAACGGAACTCGTCAAAACTAAATAGTTTCCAAGGTTTTCGGCCGAAAGAAGGTTGAGCGAATTCCGTCGGTCATAAAAAATGAAAAGACAGGTCATATTGTTTGATTTTGCGCCAAATCGTATAAATACACTTTCGACCGAACAGATTTAACACAATTCATCACTTGTTTGATGTTTTTCTAGAGCACCTAAATAAAGTTTCGAATCATCTTTTTGGTTTTTGTTGTATAAGGTAATTGATGTTTGTTCAAGTTTTTATTGGAATAACAATTTATATGTTGAAAGATAAATGTTGAGAATTTTTTCAAGGTGAAGTCTTTGTTGAACATATATTTTACGGATAACTATAAAAGTCATGGGAAACAAAAGTTTGCGCAAGAGAAAATTTGTTCTCACTCGAGATGATACTCTCTGTAACAAACAAAGGAAAGAGCATTATTGGAGAAAGAAACGAGAACATGAAAATATTGAAGAAAGAAACAATGATAATATAAATAGAGATTTTCAACAAGAAGAAGTCCAACCAGGTATGCATGCACATACTGTCTATATAATAAAGTATAGAATTCAAATTTAAAATATTGTTTAATATAATTGATTGTAATTACAATTTGATGTTTTTCAAAAAACATAAATAGATTTGTCTCATAATGTCGAAGAAGACTTTGAAACCAAAATTGAAGAAGAAGACGAATCACCTATATGTATGTACATAAATTTAGATAATACAAGATGAACACTTGTATATATAGTTTAGTGAATTTATGTCTGGGTTTTTTTTTTAATATAAACTTTAAATTGAAATATGCAGGAGAATCTATCAACATTGATGATGAACTATTAGAAAATGTTGATATTGACAAATTTGAGAAGAAAAAAGATAAGCATTATATAAGATATCGAACTAAGAATATGTATAATACTTTTTTCAAAGATGAATTAGTAATAGTACAAGCTCAACTTTTACCCTGTCTAATAAAGTCAAGAAAGTTAAAAGAAGCTACATCATTATTGGGTATTCAAAAGTCGACAAAAGATACAAAGGTGAAACAAAATGTCTTTGACAATATAACTAGTGTATTAAAAGATTTTGGAAAATCTCGAAAAAAAGATGTCATTGTTGCATGTAGAGAGATAGACACATGGAGAAAACGATGGGAACGTCAAGAAAAACATTGCAAAAACATAGAAAATTTCGATTGCAAATAGATGCAAATGATGAACTGGCTTGTTGGACAATGATTTCTAGACAACCCTACAAAGATAGATTTGCAGAAAATGTTAAAGAATTGGCCCGTAATTGTTGGTTGGAAGAATCTCGTGTTTCACCACATACAAGGGATGTGTTGCGACAAAGAATAACACGAAAACAATATGAAGAACATCCAAAACATATATTTCCTGACACAAATAGAATTGTTCAATAAAATCAAAGAAGAGCACAAGGAAGTTAAAATTTCCATCAATACATTTGTGCAACAAAAACCACGGTTTCTTAGACCCATCACTGTTCGCGACACTTGTTGTTGTCATTATCATGTGGAATTTGAGTTGTATTACGACACTTTTTTATTTTATTTTGGTAAACCTTTATGGCCAAGTTCACCTCCTCATTCCACATTCTGTGCTTTTATATAGGAAATTCTATGTGAAAGAGAAGGTGATGATTTATTTTACGAAAAAAAATGTTTTGGTGGAAAGAAATGCGATCGTTGTGGAAATATAAGTTTGTTTCACTCAAAGTATCATATTGATATGAATGATCAATCATTTTCTAATATAACATTCAATTGGAAGAGATATGAATATATCAACAAGATGGCTCCACATTCTTCAAATGTTATTTCCAAAAGGATTGATTTTAAAGTAGATAAAATCTGTGTGATAGATTTTTTGAAGAATTTTGAGGAAGAAATTTATAAATACACCAAGCATTCACATAGAGCTCGATGACAAGACCTACAATTCAAACAATCCCATGAAGTGTTTCCACCAGCGACAATTTTTTCTGTAGTTGATTTTGTTGTGAATTACACATTCGCTACACAAAAAGAAATACAGAGTGAATATTATCATTCTGATCAAGTCACGATTTTTGTCCACGTTCTATATAAACATGCTTCATGGAGTCTTGATAACATAGAAATCACCAACAACAATCGACATGTTATTAAAGAATATCACTTTTATATAAGTGATGATCGAGCACATGACACACATTATGTACAACATTGTTTTGATAAATTTTATGATTCATTGAAATAACGTGAAATCAGATTCGATTGACATTGGATATGGTTAGATGGGTGTGAGGTTCAGTTCAAATATTCATGATCATTCTATTGGTTATGTCATCTTCATAAAAAATCAAACATTACACATTGTTGGAATTTTTTTGAGATTGGTCATGGAAAAGGAGAGCACGACGATGTAGGGCCATGTGTAAAAGAGCACTTCGAAGGTATCAGATGAACCCTCATGCTGATCAATTTGAATCCTTTGAACAAGTTGTTGAATGGTGCAAAATGGAGTTAAGACATGAAAATAATCCATCAAGGGATGTGTGCAGGTGTGTCTATATATACATGTTACACATGTACACAATATATTTTTATTCGAACGTGTTCAAATTTATATTCAATCTTCAATCATTTTCTTGAGAGATTTCAAGTTAACAAGTTCTTGTCTTGTGTAGGGTTTTTTGGTATGTTGGAATCCAAGATGTAAATAGATCAATCCCATATGACACCAGTACAATACATGGGACACGGAAAATACATTGAATTAAAACAACACGTTATCAAAATGTGTTTGCATTTGATAGAAGAAATGAGTCTTGTTTTTGTTTAGTTTGCATAGAGGACACATAATCCATATATATTTGCGAAAAAGAAAATGCAGAATATGTTAAATCTTGGAGACATGCCGAAATTAATGTAAAAGGGAAAATGCCGCTTGCAAGCTCAGAGGAGATGGAATCAAATGAAACTATAGTGTCAGTTGATGGTGATATAGTTTCTGATCTTGTTAGAGAAGGTAATTTTTATGTTTAAATTTTTTCAAATAACTTGTAGATGTACTTGTGTGATAATCTAATACGAACTATTTGTTGTCCAATATATCCAATTATTTACAAGAGATGTCTTTTCCATGGTTCCACCTGTAGACAACACTGAAAACGTGAAATTTTATTTGATGCGATGCACATAACAAAAGATGAGGCTATTAGAAGATTTTGATGATAACAATTTTATATATGAAAGAGGATACATTATATTGAAATGATAATTTTTTCAAGAAACCCATAAAACCGATACTCATGTTCACTTTCAAGACTACCAGTCAGATGTCACAAGTTGTCAATATAGTCATTTCGTATGTGCAGTGTGCATAAAAATAATAGAAGTTCAATAATAATAAAGGAAGTTAGAAAATGGAAAATGTCCAAAGTCGATCATGAATGAATAATCGAAGATGGAATACCATTATAGTTTTTTTAAACAAGTGACACATGTACATTCCATAATTTTTTATTTTGCATTGAAAGTACATGTATTTATTGTAACATCTCACTCTTGAGCGCACTGAGAAAACTTGTTCTTTGAGGACACTCGCTTGCGAGTGATCGATATAATTATACTATTAGGTGTTTGACTATGATTATGAGGTGTTATGGATTGATGACATGTTATGTTGTTGTATTGACATGGATAGGTGCTATTGGCTCGGTTTTCCTGAGTATGCAGGATTTTGAACCTCGAGGATGCAAAGACATCGATGAAACCCCTTGGACTCTCGATGGAGTCGGGGAGTGGACTATTGGGGTTTGATTGTTGTATATATGAGATTTATGCATCTGATTAGATGATATGATTATGTATATTATTTCTAACATGATTCGTTGATGATGTAGGCTGATGATAGCTTGCCGACCAAACTCACATGTGGAGTAGAGGGGTCATGCACGATAATCAGAGACATTGAGGGAGAGGTGTGGACAATAGCCTTGCCACAACCTACTAGCACTCCCACCGTGGCACAAACTGTAGGTTAACGATTACATAGTTCGAGAAGACCCATGATGTGATGAGGGTCAACTACGACAGTCACTCATGATGATTCTAAGGGGCGCGCAATAAGGCAGGGGGATTATTCCTTAGAGAACCTTAGTTTCCCACAAGATCACCTGGCGGAGTATTGACTGCAGGGGTTTTTTATGCCTACCAATTTAGTCAAGAGGTGAGTGGAACCCTTGGAGCACATAGTGCATCCTAAAGGGCACGTCACGTAAGGGAAACTGACAGAGGTGACTAGGACCTTTGGAGCATGTAGTGCGTCCTAAAGGGCACCTGGCACAAGGGAAACAAAATGAGGTGAGTGGCACCCTTGAAGCACCTGGTGCATCCTGAAGGGCAAGTCACGTTGTTAACTAATAAGTGAATAAACCTAGATGGCCTTAGAGTGAATAATGTGATAAGAAGGATTAAAAACAATTTCCCTAATAAAATGTCTCTCAACCTAGGAAAACAAAATCTAGGTCTAAGTGATACTTGTGGAAAGAAAAATAAATAAATAAATAAATAAATATACTAATAATCATCATTAAACATGTGACAAAAGGGGGTAAGAAACTCGATTAAATTATTAAAATCAAATTATGGAGGGATTTAAAATTTTAAATTGGAAATAATTGTTTGTCACATGTGCTAATTAAATTTTTTACTAAAATGAAAAAGGGGGAAAAAGCGTAAAGTCTGCACTTACTAATTTGAGTTTTAGATAAAAATGGAAAGAGGGAAATTTAAAAGATTTAGGAAACTAAGGGAAAAAGGGGGAAACATAAAGAGAAAAGGGAAACATAAGAAAAAAACATAATGACTAACTTGGCAAGGAATCTTGCCTTTAAGAACTTTCTAAATTGAACTCAACTAGTAAATTACTAAGGGGGTGAGTCATTAAATTGTGTGAGGGAATATGGGGACACCTAGGAGTGATTATAGGAATGCTTTTAGGTGGGTGAGGGAAATAGGAGTAATTAAATAATTAATGAAATTAATTTCTAGTGCAATGAAGGGGATGGGTGACACATGTACGAGGAGGATTTTTCTGAATCAAATTTTGGAAATTAAATTAAATGGGAATTTGGGAAAGAAATGACTTAGAAACTCTATATAAAGGAGGGAGAAGGAGGAGGATGGGTCTCTTCTTTTATGTGTAAAATTACGCCACAGAATTTTAGACTTGACTGACTTATCTTGTGGGAGTTGGGATACCCAACTCGGTGAGGAGTGGTAGCTCGGCCTTGCGAGGTGAGCTGGGAGCTAGTTGTTCTCTGGTTTAGTGTGTGTGGCCCCTTTTCGGCTCGGGGGGATAAGGGGGAATAAAAGTATCCCTAGCATTGGCTGGGAGGTACCAGTGAATTCTCATCGGTCAGCAAGAGGGAGCTGCACGGAGAGCGCGAGACAATGACTCAGAGCAGACGACTTGGGCTACGGTACACTTACTTTTATTTTTCATAGTAGATTACTATTGATTTGGTGCTTTCATTTCTGTACTTTTAATTATGTAAGAAAGTGTTTGACTTAGCGATGTAATCGAGAACTTAATTTCCCCATAGCCTTAAGCTCGCTGCTTGACTTGATTCCCTTGGCTTTCGATACTTGAATGCGGTGACTGTGCTATGGATTTTATTTGATTTATTGTGAAGAGTTAGTGCCTTGTACTTCGTTCTCATCCCTAGTTCATCAGTCAATGCCTCAGCAGTCGGCTAGGAACTGGATCGAAGGTCTTTACTTCGGTGTTAATAGACCTATATATCCTAATGCCCTACTTTTTTGTGCATGGATAATGAGTGAAGGATAGTTGCCCAACTATCTACCCCTGTTGATTGTTCCTGGTTGAGTGATTATCTTGCGCCTTGTTGTGATTTTACCTCTACACCTTAATTTATTTGAAGACGATTTTAGTTTGCATTGTCCACTTGATTGACAGCCTTTACATTTCTTTAGACTGAGTTTTTTTTTCCTTGAATGATAGTAAGGCTATGCCTTGAGACACACCGAGGATTTTCCTTAAGCGCATGCTTCTTTTTACACTTGAACCACCACGATTTTTTTTACTGGAATGCCTTCGTTTCTTTTTACTGTGTTTAGGGGTGTAGTTGATGTGTATAGGGGTGGGTTTCTATGTGCATTGGTCACAATGTTTTTGGGTGTAATGGCTGGGGAATATCACTGGAATACATGGCGATTGACCACTTTTTAAGACTGCAAATTGTTGCGTGTGTACCTGGCGATTTTGCCACTCTTTAAGACTACCATCGATGCTTGTTTTCTAGTGATTGTGCCACTTTTTAAGACTGTGATTCATTTTTTTTTGCAAGGCGATTTTTCTACTCTTTAAGACAATGAATAATTGCTTGTGTACCTTGCAATTTTGCCACTCTTTAAGACTGCCATCGATGCTTGTTTTTTGGCGATATGCCACTTTTTAAGACTGCAATTCATTTTTATTTATAGGGAAATTTTGCCACTCTTTAAGACAACAAATCATTGCTTGTGTACCTGGCGATTTTTCCACTCTTTGAGACTGCCATCGATGCTTTTTTTTTGGCGATTGTGCCACTTTTTAAGACTACAATTCATTTTTATTTACAGGGTGATTTTGCCACTCTTTAAGACAAAAAATCATTGCTTGTGTACCTGGCGATTTTGCCACTCTTTAAGACTGCAATCGATGCTTATTTTCTAACGATTTTTCTAATTTTTAATATTGCAATTCGTTTTTATTTACAGGGTGATTTTTCCACTCTTTAAGACAACAAATGGTTGCTTGTGTGCCTAGCAATTTTGCCACTCTTTAAGACTTCCATCGATGCTTTTTTTCTGGCGATTGTGCCACTTTTTAAGACTGCAATTCATTTTTTTTTACAGGGCGATTTTGCCACTCTTTAAGACAACAAGTTCTTTCTTGTGTACCTGGCTATTTTGCCACTCTTTAAGACTGCCATTGATGCTTGTTTTTTGGAGATTGTGCCACTTTTTAAGACTGCAATTTGTTTTTATTTACGGGGCAATTTTTCCACTCTTTAAGACAACAAATTGTTGCTTGTGTACCTAGCGATTTTGGCACTCTTTAAGACTGCAATCGATGCTTGTTTTCTGGTGATTTTGCCACTTTTTAAGATTGCAATTCGTTTTTATTTACAGATCGATTTTTCCACTCTTTAAGACAACAAATCGTTGGTTGTGTACCTGGCGATTTTTCCACTCTTTAAGACTGCCATTTATGCTTGTTTTTTGGTGATTGTGCAATTTTTTAAGATTGCAATTCGTTTTTATTTACAGGCCGATTTTGCCACCCTTTAAGACAACAAATCGTTGCTTGTTTACCTAGCAATTTTTCTAGTCTTTAAGAATGAAAATCGATGCTTGTTTTATGGCAATTTTGCAACTTTTTAAGACTACAAATCGTTGCTTGTTTACCTGGCAATTTTGCCATTTTTTTTGGACTGCACTTCATTACTGATTTAATGATGGTCTGTGATTTTACCCTCTTTCTGAATGTGTTTTCATTTAATTATTACCTGTGCTTGGACGTATGATGCGTTGGATATATGATGCATTGGATGTATGATGTGTGACTACAAGATGTATTACTTGGCTTTTAATGGTAGTTAACTCTTTTCTGCGTTTTTATTGAACCCCAATGGCTAGCCCAAATCATTATTGTTACACCTGTGTCTTAACATCAATTGACAGTGAAATCATATCAATGAGTGATATGAATTTATAACTGACTGCATTTAACATCAATTGCCAGTAAAATTATATTAATGACAACCACCTTTTATTTTTGACTAGAAGATAGCATTCTCAGACAACGAGTATAGTCAATGGTAGCTGATAATTGTAGTCAAATTAATAATGTTGATCTACAACATATGCACTGCATGTAAGTGGTGTATAAGTGAGTGTAGGTACAATGTATTGGTGTGTTGGGCAGTGATTCATGCCTTGATTAGACAACAGTGGAGTTTTAATGAACAACGATTTTTGTTTATGGTTAAATTTGTTATTACTCAACAACTTTAATGTTTAATAGATAGTTGTTATACCTTAATACTGTTAATATGGCTTAACCACGTGTTGGATGTTAATATTGTTAATGATGTTACTTATATAACATTATACATTGTTATTATTGTACTATTATATATTGGCAATTGATAAATAGGATTTGTATTTAATGTTAAATCAAAATGTAAATTATTGACTAATTTGTAATTTAGACTTGTTAATTTCGATTTGTAATTAATGTTAAATTAGACTGTAATTATTGACTAATTGAGACTTGATTAATGGTTAGGTTGTTGGAAAAGTTGGGTATTCACTTGTGTTTTTTTTTCTTCTTCTATTGACGTCACCTTGCATCATGTCGACCTGTTTCTTGGGGTGTGGGTGTAGTCCTCTTGTCAGTAGCTCGACTCATAGCGAGTTGGTTTTCATATAGAGTCCTTAGTCTAGATAGGTATTGTAGCGCTAGGGTTATCGTCGCGCCTATTTCCTGGGTACAGAATGATTCCTGACGAGGGGATCATTGTGCGCCCTAAGCGATATAAGGGAAGGATAACTTGGCCGAGGTTTGTGCTACCCCTCGTGAGTGTTGTTTGTGGTAGTTGTTTGGCGGTTGGGTTGTAACGCCTTCATGCGTTAGGTTGCGCACCATAGAGGTTCTAGATACTAGTCATTGAGGGAGTTGTGTTGGGATGGGGATGTTTTCCCTTAGCTTATAGGCGTGGTTATGTTGTGTAGGGGGGGTAGTCATTTCTCCTTGTTGTTTTACGCATGTTCGCCCAGTTTCTCTTGTGCCAAGTGCGTGGAGTCATAGTTGTCTGTTGCCTAATTGGAGTGCATGTGTTCATCGTGAGGTTGTGTGGTTCAACTGTTGTCATCGTTGCCTTTTTTCTGAAAAATTAAAAAAAAAAAATGCACTTTCTTCTTAGCTCGTAGTCATAATGAAGATGAGCGTTACATATGGTATTGGAGCGATGTTCAACACGCGACTTGGGATCACTATGGATTTTGTTGATATGATGTTTGATTATAATGTTGCTAATTAAGTTGACTTGTATTCATGTAGGTAATCATGGTTAGAGGATGCCGCGGAGGCAGATGACAGGGTCCTAAGGGACGAGGTGCGATGCCTCCAGTAGCATCCACGCCTGAGGGGTCTAACCCCTAGGGATGTGAACATGTTGTCGGGCAGGAGCAGATAGCGGTGGGTGATGTGGTTCGGCTGATGAGGTATTTCTAGCAGATGTCAGAGGCATTGATCATCCGTTTGGATAGAGATGAGGCTAGGGTACCGACACCCCCTAAGGGTCCCCCGCACGCTTCGGTTAGTACTGGTAGCATTCACCATAGACTCGAGAAGGTCAAATTTCCTGAGTTCTTTGGTGCCCCATATAGCGCAGCCACCGAGGCATGGTTGGCGAATATGGCGATGTGCTTTGCACTTTGCGACTATACCTGCAACATGNTCATTGAGCGTCATCTCAACGAGTTCAACACCTTACGACAGGGCGGTCGTACGGTGCCCGAGTACGAGGCCCGTTTTATGGAGTTGCTTCGGTATGCTCCGCATCTTAATACTAAGAAACTTAATGTCAATAGGTTCTTGTTCAGCCTTAATGTCAACATATGTGAAAAGGTTAGGATTCTAATGCCTCAGACCTTGCATGATGTCATCCAAAATGCCCTCACAGCAGAGGAGGAGCTTATCAGTGGGGGTTAGAGCAGAAATCCATCAAGGCCGACAGGGCAGGCATCATTTGGTTCACAGCAGACACCAGCTAGGTAGATGCCAAGATATCATGGCTTCCAAAGAGGATCCACTTTCACTACACCTCAACGAACAACGCCTCAGCAACAGACACCTTATCAGGAACCACAACATCAACAACAATGTCGACCACAACAACAACAATTTAGGACTATTCAACAGAATAGACCAGGATTCCAGGCCAATGGGCCGTCAGCTTCTACTTTGGGTACCAGAAGTACTGGACCGAAGAAGGGGTGTTGGACTTATGGGGAGCCACACTACTAGCGCGACTGCCTAGTGGAGAGGACTAGAGAATTTGGATCAGTCAGACCCACTACCATGGGAGATTTGGGCAAGGCCCATCAGATTCATGCAGTGGTGAATAACCACTAGGCAGAGCACCAGTCGACGGTGCTCGAGACGTCAAGTACCGTCACTGACTAGACCCTTAGTATTTTGATAGATCCCGGTGCTACCGAGAGTTTCATTTCTGGTGCAATGCTAAAAATAATTAAGGTAAATGCAGTCGAATAGGCTAAGTTTAGCTTTGTAGAGATGGACTCGGGAGCCAAACAAAAGTTTGGAGGAAAGGCTACGGGTTGTATCCTTAACCTGGAAGAATTTGTCACTAGGGCCAACCTGTACGTCACGATCTTAGGATCTTATGACATCGTGATTGGTATGGACTGGTTGGAATCACATGAGGCGATACTCAACTGTAAGATGAAATGATTGAGCTTGGTCGATGATGAGGGACAGAGACAAATGATTGTAGGTCAGAACCAGGGAGTTTCCCTAAGTTTCATCTCTTCCTTGTAGCTACAGAAGAGAATGCGCAAGGGGTGTAATATTTATGTGACCCTTTCATTGAATGAAAAGGGAGTAGCGGAAGGTATAGAACACCTTCCATTGGTGAGAAAGTTTGTAGATGTCTTTCCGGAGGACTTACTTGGGATGCCGCCAAAGAGGGAATTGGAGTTTACCATAGACCTGAAACCGGGGACTGAACCGATAGCAAGAACTCCTTATTGGATGTCGACCCTAGAGTTACAAGAGTTGAGAATGAAACTGAAGGAATTGTTGGACCTAGTTGTTATCACTGAAATTTTATCCACACATGGCGACAAGAACTCAACATCGTCAAATAGTAATGAAGTCATTCATGGCACTGAATTAATTTCACAGCATTCCAAAAAGGTCAAAAACTATACAAAGTAGTAAAAATTGAATAGCGCTTTATAGAAGTTGGATGCTCGTGCACATGCACGGAACATGAACGTACCATGCACGCATACGTGCACGATGTGCGGCTGTTGGAGCAAAAACTCGCACACCTGCTAAACGACACATTTATTGAATTGGTCGGCCTCCCAACCACTTATGGATCAGCTCCCAAGCCGATTTGACCCTCAAATCTGAGCTAAATCCGAATGGTGGGCTGGTCAAAGACCTAATAAAGCCCTAAAGAGTCTCTTTTCACACTACAAAGGATTTACACAATAACCCAATGCAATGCTATAAAAAGCCATGAAGAAACCTCATTTTCTCAAGGAATTTCATGTAATGTTATGCTGCCTAGATTGTTTTAAGGACTCCATCCTTGACAAAGACACATTGGCATCATTTCATTGAGCAATCCACCTCTCCATTGAGTGGATTTGCAAAGGAGTTCTTTCATCACCATTTTTATTTCTTCTTGTTGTAAGGAGAGCAAGTTTGTGAGGGTCCAAGAGCCTTCCTTTGGAGGAAGAAGGGACTCATAGTCCCCTTTCTTCATTGTGCTTTGATTTCATCAATAGATCAGCCTAAAAACATTGGTGATATTGGTCTTTTGTGTTTTTTATCTCTATATCCATATGCTTATAATTTTAGTTTGTTTTAGTTTAATTCTTGCCTATAGTTTTCTTTTTCTTTTTTTAACTCTTTCCTCTACAGCTGTCATGCTCAGAAAGACCCAAATGGGCATGTAAGCACCTCTTATTTTCTCAGCAAGGTGACGAAAAGAGTGCAAACAAATTGGCGAATCCACTGGGGAAAAGGTATCAATTCCTACCTCATTTGGGTTTATTTTGCTCTTCTTTTAGTTTGTTTAACTTGCAGGTGCACAAACCGGCCTCTGCCGACCTGCTAACCAGTCAATTCAAGGGAGAATTGAGAGAAATCCATTCATATTTTATTTCTCGTCCGTTTGTCACAGGTGCGCGGGTATTTTACCTCACAAACGTGCATCGGGCGCGCATGCGCTTTCATAACAACTTTTCTCTGCGCGCATGCGCTTTCTGTCTCAACTCTGTTCGCGTGCCTGCGCTCTGGGTGCCTCTGTCTGCACTAGAGGCCGCGCATTTGAGTAAAATTTCACATTGTAAGTTGTTGGGATGTGGGGAAGTTTTTTTGCCTTCTTAAGAATGATGTCATGCATGCTCTAAACACTACACCACACTTAGTCCCCTCATCATATAAAGGGGTTAGTCTAACATACATAGGCACTTAGGAGGATAAAAATCAATTTCCCTTCTTTGCTTTTTGCCACGTGGATGGCTTGTTTGACTAATAATCCAAGTTGGACATCAATTTTAATCGCATATAAACTTACATTGGGACTAGAAACTGAATCACAATCACTTAGTATGCTCTTCTCTCGCGCCTTCAAGCGACCTTGAGAATCAGAAAAATATTGGGAAACAATTTCATCTCCCTTAACAAAGTTTAAAACCTTTAGGAGAGGACAACGACCCTTCTTGGGACCCCTCTTAGTTTTATTTTTCAAACGCATCTTAAATTTGTAATGGGCCCATACATGTCCACATGTCACAAAGATAGGATAGTGTTTGGAATTTTGCTTTCTTAGATCAAAACACTAGGATAATTTAAAGGTTTGTAACGGGCCCATACATGCCCACATGTTCAATCTAGGATAGTTTCATGCTTTTTCTAGATTACATCACAATAGGGAGTTTAAAGGATAGTAACGGACCCACATGTCCACATGCTAGCTTCCTAGGGCTTTTGAATTACGCAAGGTTGTACCAAAGACATCTAGCTAGTTAGGTAATCACACTCTTGTAAGGACCAAGTGAAGTCCACATGCAACAAGGTGACATCTAATTAACTAAAAATTGGCACACTTTCACTCACACACAAAAGTCACTTCTCACTCACATAGCT
>JASDQU010509012.1:15541-52054 GCA_032191745.1 Picea mariana | reverse complement strand
TACCTTCTAAAATCTCTTAAACCACTTTGATTACTTTCACCTTTTGGGGCTTCAAGCCAACATATGAGGGTCCTCCAACTTCGTAAGGCCATAACTCTCGAACCATGAGGAGTTATGTGACGTTCCACATACCACCTGAAATGGCATGACATGTAATATCCATATAGAATAGTATTACCTGCAAATATATCAAAACTCATACTATTATCCATCAATCAAACTTGGGTCCATTACCCAAACCTGGGTTCTCCAACTTCACATGGCCATAACTCTCTAACTGTGAGGAGTTATGTGACGTTCCACATACCAATAGATATGGTGTGACAATCAATATGAATATAGGATATTTTCACTAAAAAAATCATTTTCCTTCATCTCATTATTCCACCATTAATCATGGGTTCTCTCATTCCACAAAGCTTCTTCCTGTGAGGGCTTTCACCATAAGGGGACCACTTTGGAGTTCATCCATATTTACTTATTATCAACCATGAAAAGGAAATAATGAGTCATATTTACATTAAAAAAACTTAGGTTCATTACCCAAACCTCTGTGCTATGGGGCTTTCTTCAAGGGTTGACATCAATGACAACCAACCTTAATAAACAATCTCTCCCTTTAGCATTGATGACAACACTCTGATGCAACACTGAAATCATATCACTCATGATCCCCCTAGAACCATGCCTTTTTCCTCTGCATCTGATAAATCTCTCCCCCTTTGTCATCAATGGCAAAGGTATCTTTCCATCCGGGGCTGCTCCCCCTAACTGAACTGTCCTCTTATGGTGATTGCTCGTGTAAATATAAGACATATAAGATAAGCATTAAAAAAGAATTCATTTTGAAGTAGAAATAACTCCAAGTCTCTAGTGAAGATATTCAAAGTCTTGTTGTGGAAGTGGTTTTGTGAAGATGTCTTCTACTTGTTCTTTTGTGCCCACATACACAACTATGAATTTCTTTTCTGCAACTTGCTCCCGCAGAAAGTGATACTTGATTGGAATGTTCTTCATCTTGGAGTGCATCATGAGGTTCTTTGATATACTGATGGCGCTTGTATTATCACAATACATTGGAATGGGCTCATCATACTCAACTTGTATATATGTCAAAGTTTGTTTCATCCAAAGAACCTATGTACAACATGATGTTGCTGCAATATACTCTGCCTCAACTATAGATAAAGATACTGATGATTGTTTCTTTCTTAGCCATGATACCAAACACTCATCTAAGTAGAACGCTGCTCCACTAGTGCTTCTTCGGTCATCAATACAACCTGCCCAATCTGCATCTGTGTGGGAAATAAGTGATAGATCTTTTCCTTTTGGATACCATAATCCAAATTCTTATGTTCCTTTGAGATATCTGACAATCCTCTTTACTACTAATACATGTGATTCCTTTGGTGTTGCTTGAAATCGTTCCACCTATCCAACTACCTGCATTACATCTAGTTTGGATGTTGTCACATATAGTAGGCTACCACTCATTGACCTGTATTGCCTCTGATTTGTAGACTTCGAATCATCATCTTTTCTCAACTTGCAACTGGTTTGCATGGGAGTGATAACTGGTTTGCAATATTCCATTCTGAACCTCTTTAGAATTTCTCTGATATACTTGGTTTGAGAAATAAAAATTCCTTGGTTGCTTTGATGTATCTAAAGTCCTAGAAAGAAAGATTGTTCTCCAAGTAACGAAATTTCAAATTCATTCTGCATATCTTTTGCAAATTTCTGGCTTAACCTATCATCATCACTACCAAAAATAATATCATCAACATAAACTTCAACCAATGAAATATTACCTTGACTTACCTTGATGTAGAGGTTTCTTTCTACACTTCCTTTTCTAAACCCTACCTGCTGCAGATACTTATCCAGTCTAGAGTACCATGCTATAGGAGCTTGTTTTAGACCATACAAGGCCTCATTTAATTTACACACATAATCTGCGTTCTCTGACAATTGAAATCCTTCTGGTTGTTCAATGTAGACTTCTTCTTCAAGTTGCCCATTCAGAAAAGTGTATTTTACGTCCATCTGATACAATTTAATATTTTTTGAGCATGCATAAGATAAAAGAAAATATATTGCTTCCATTCTGGCAATTGGGGCAAATGTCTCTTCAAATTTGATTCCTTCAATATGTGCATATCCTTTACATACCAATCTAGCTTTGTTCCTTGTAACCTGTCCATCTTCATTCAATTTATTCCTGAAGACCCACTTTGTGCCGATCAAATTCTTATTCTTTGGTCTTGGAACTAGTTCCCAAGTGTCATTTTTCTCTATTTGATCGAATTCTTCATTCATGGACTTATTCCAAAATTCATCCTTGTTGGCTTCTTAAAAAAAATTTGGTTCAATTGTATATAAGAGTGCTAGGTGTGTTTGTTCTGGTGAATGGATTTTTCTTCTAGTCTCAACTCCTGCATCTTTGTTTCCAATAATTTGATATGAAGGATGATTCTTCTATACTCGTTTGCTAGGTGTCTTTGGAGATACTTGATAAAATTTCTCTTTTGTTTCTGTCAGATTCTCTTCATATTCCTCTTCCACTTCATCTTCTACTTCTTCTTCGAAAAGTTGTTCCATTGATTTGTTTTCTTCTTCCTTTGATTCCGGTTTTCCTGTATCATCAATTGTTACGTTGATGCTTTCCACAACTTTGTTCAATATTAAATTTTAACACTTGTATGCTTTCCTTGTACTTGAGTAACCAACAAGTACTCCTTTGTCCACATGAGATTCAAACTTTCCCATTCTGCCATCTTCTCTTTTGATGTAGCATTTGCTTCCAAAAACTCTGAAGTTCTTCACATTTTCTAGTCTTCCTTTCCATAGCTCGTAGGGAGTTTTATCAGTGTTGTTTCTGAGCATTACTCTGTTTTGAATGTGAACATTTGTATGCACTGCCTGTGTCCAAAATATATCTGTCAATTTGGAATCCAATAGCATTGTTCGAGCCATTTCTTGTATTGTCCTATTCTTTCTTTCAACAACTCCATTCTGTTGAGGTGTCCTAGCAATGAATAATTTCCTTTTTATTCCATGACTGCTGCAATAGTCCATAAATTCCTTTGAAGTGAACTCTCCTCCATTATCAGATCTCAATCATTTTATTCTTAAATCCATCTCATTTTCAACCATTTCCTTGTAGATCTAGATGTTTTCAAAATCTTCTGACTTGTTCTTGAGAAATCAAACTACAGTCATTCTTGTATAATCATCAACTAATAACATAAAATATCTCTCACATTTTAAGCCCTTTGTTGTAGTTGGTCCAACTAGATCAGTATGCACAATTTCCAATGGTATTGCTGTTGAATATTCTTGTGATTTGAACATGGTCTTTGTTTGCTTTCCTTGTTGACAATGCTTGCATAAAGTGTTGTTTGGTTTCATGATCTGGGGAATTTCTACGACTGCTTCTCTTTTTCTGACTTTGAC
This sequence comes from Picea mariana, assembly GCA_032191745.1. Lineage (NCBI taxonomy): Eukaryota > Viridiplantae > Streptophyta > Pinopsida > Pinales > Pinaceae > Picea > Picea mariana. Next base: position 48,595 of record JASDQU010509012.1, on the reverse strand, counting down.
AAGGTTATAAAAATGCATTTGACCCATTCTTTTGTGCCATAGCCAACTTTCATCTTCCTTTCCTAGACAACACTTTTCATTTCCAATTTCACTTAGCACATATATGTTGTTTGATGTTCTTGCAGCTGTACCGACTAATTTCCCTGAACCTTCTCTTATTATCTCACACTTTTGTGAATCGAAAGTACCTTTATGACCTTGGTCACACATTTGACTCACACTTAGAAGATTATGTTTCATATCTTCTACCAGTAGAACATTTTGTGCCTTTTCATTCTTGTTCCCAATTCAGACTGTTCCTTCTCTAATGATTTTGGATGAATTATCATTTCCGAAGGAGACTGATCCATTTATTTCCTTTCACAATGTAATAAATTTGTCTCTATCATCTGTTTTAAACACCCACTGTCAACATACCAACCATGTTTCTTCTTCTTAGCTTGTAGAGCGATTGTGCATTCTTCATTTCTATATTGATCTTGCTTTCTTATCCATGTCATTTTCTGAGTTTCTTCTCTGTGACTGTTGCTATTCTATTGAGGTTCTTTAGGAGGGACTGTCATTTTGCAATCTTTGGCCACATGTCCAAAATTGTTACATTTGTAACATTCCACTTCAGTGATAAAAGATTCAAACATGTTGTAACTTCTTCTTTTTGTTTTACTAGGTCTTCCTGAATAACCCCTTTGTGTATGACTCTCAAAGTTGTTATTGTTCCTGCTGTTATCTCTGCAATTCACATCTTTATGTCAAAAATTATTACATGCATAACATAAAACAAAAAATATAGTTTGATACATGGGAGTTGAGGATATTCTGAAAGGAGGTGCTCTTATGAATCCTTGTTCTTCTTGAGGCCCATCTATCTATTGTTGATTCTGAAATCTGAATCTTCTTGGTGGAGGAGTGTCCCTGTAATCTTCCTTGTATATCTTCCTATCCCCTTTGATTGTATCCAAGTCCAGACTTGTCAAGATGAGATTTTTGACTGTTGATAATGTCATCCAGAACTTTTGAGCTATTCTGCATATTTTTATTTTGAATATCCTTTCTTAGTGTGACAATCTCTGCTTCCAAGTTTCCAATGATCTTGTCCTTTTCTTGTAGTTGTTCTTTGAGTGCTTCTTCAATTCTTTTATCTTCTTCTATTTGAACCTTCAATTTTGTGATCATTTGTTCTAGTTCTCAAGTGTCTTTTTTCTTGTCTAGTTCTGCTTGTAGTTTCTTGTTTTTCTTCTTTTCTCTTCTGATAACTTCTATGGCACACATTAATTCTTCTCGATAGTCAACTTCTGCCTCTTCAAATTCTTCTTTGACTTTTTCATATCCTTCTTCGACTTCTTCATATTCTTCTTCAGAGTCTTATTTGTCAGAGTCTTTTACTACCATGAATAGAACTCTTCCTGTCTCACTGTCACCGACTTCATCTTCATCTGATGATGAGTTGTCTTCTTCAATGCATAAGCTTTTCTTAAAAAATTTCTTTGTAGTTCTTTTTCCTTTATATGTGTGTTTTCCTTTTGAGTAACCTTCATCATTTCTCTTTTTCTTATGAGGACATTTGTTAGCAAAATTACCAATACCATCACAATTAAAACAAATTAAAGGAGGCTTACCTCTATACCTATCATTGGTTCCCTTGTTCAGTCTTTTAAAGAAGTTGGCCACTTCTTCATCATCTTCCGAGACGTCATTGCTACTGCTATATTCTTATTGTTGTTGTTTCTTTTGCTTTGATCTTTTGGATGCTTTGAAGGCTGCTTCTTTAACATCTAGATTTTTCTATTCAGTTCTCATTTCATATGTTGTAAAGATTCTATGCAGTTCATCCATGCTTATTGAGTTTAGATATGATATTTCTTCTAGTGCTAATATCTTAGGGTTGAATCTCATAGGAAGAGATCTTAGTACCTTTTGAACAATTATAGATTCTTCGATTTATTCTCCCAATCCTATGATTGCATTCACTATTTCATCGACTCGTAAGAAGTAGGCTAGAATGTTTTCATCTTCCTTCATTTTTAGTTGTTTGAACTGACCTCTGTAAGTTTGAAGGTTTGCTGCTTTGGCTTTTTTATCTCCTTCATAAATATTTCAAAGCTTGTCCCAAATCTCTTTAGCGGATTTACAATGGACAACTTTGGTGAATATCATATTACTAAGACCATTCAAAAGTGCATATTTGGATTTGGAATTATTCTCACCAAGCTTCATTGCTTTGTCATTTGTTGGTGGAACTGTTGGTGCTGTGTATCCATCTACAATTGATTGCCAAACTTGAAATCGCTGTTCTTATATATATGTCTTCATCCTTATGCTCCAAAAAGAATACTTCTGTCCATCAAACTGTGGTATTCCATTGTTGTACAATTTGTTTCTCTCCATGATCTACCTTTCAGTGGTTAAATTGATTTCTGAATTAACCTGCTCTGATACCAATTGCTGGATTACTGAGAGGGGGGTGAATCTGTAATAGCGTAATTCTAATCTTTTTTTCTCCAAATAATCCAAGTGTTAATATCAATGTAGAATTATTATCCAATAATGAGCAATAAGAAATTAGCAATCACATACATACACAATACACTAATGTTTTAAGTGGAAACCGAAATCGGAAGAAAACCACAGAATGATTTTTCTTATATGTCTTGAAGAATTACATTCATTGTAAGCACCAACTTCCTTTTTTTTCTAGCTACAACTGGAAGGAGGCTCCAACCCCCTAGTTCCTCAGGCTACAACCTAAGGGAAGCTCCAACTCCCCAATTCTCTGGCTACAACTAGAAGGAGGCTACAACCCCCTAAGTTATCCAACTACAACTACCTATCCAACCACCCTGAAGTAGAAGTAGAATGATGGAACCACTGTCACACTATCACTGTGAGATATACTGCTATAAACATGTACCAATAAACCATAACCATGCATCAAACATGCATGAAAATGTACCTCAAACTGTACCATAGAAAAGTAAAAACAACCATGTACCAATCATGTGTCAAGTACTCATAAAATATGACTCATCAATATCTACCAACATCATCAACTATACACCTCATGTATGTGCCAACTCATCAACTACTTGTCTCAACCATGTACCCAACTTGTACCTCAACCAAAAGCACTCATCAATTTCATCATCCAAATATGATTTGTAACTCTATAATAGACCTGGTGTATATGATGACATACCTGCAAACCCTCCTTAACTTTAACAACAAGAGACTATCATTTTCATCAAACTTTTCTTTAGTCTCACAAGACTAGTTTTGGATTAGTCAACAACCCTAACTTGAAATAATGATAACTTTGTACCTATAATAAATAAACATCTGAAATTGATACACAATGTTCTTCAATGTGTTTTGTGCAATTACTCCAGTTTTCACTAGTAGGAACCTATCAGAAAAGGAGTTATAGCAAAAATTGCACACCTTGCTGAATTCTGACTTATTCTAGAGAGCAACCTTGTAGAGCATGCCCCACATGGAATGTTTGTTGAATTGATATGAAACTGTTACAAAACCTACTATAGACTTTAATATAACCAATACATTTTGTCTTACTGAATTTAGATATTTTATGAAGAAGTTATGACATTTTTACTCGAAACACCCGTTTTTGACTAGTTTCAGGACTAGCCACAAATCCTATTTTCCACAGAGTGTAACTCCAAAAATACAACGACCCACAAGCTGAATTTTTTATCACAGATAATTGGAAATGTTTTATCAATGTAATAGAAATTTCACGGTTTTAATCATTCTATAAATTTTTTATTGTGAAAATGGTGAGATGACTTGAAAAAAATATACCTTAGAAAACATCATCAACAGAATTTATCCTTCCTTGAATTCCGGCCCTCATTTCTTCACTTTCCTTAGAAATTCATCTTATATATACTATGGTTACCTCAGAAACCTATATTTATTCAATATTCTCAAGTGTTATTCAAATGAGAGAGCCACGCCTCTTATTTATACTCTCCAAGTAGATTCCTTAAAAACATCTTCTAGGTCACTTTGCCCACTTTCCTTATTTTAGGGTTAACCCACTTCTAATTTCTCCATTAAATTTATTATTTAAATAATTTTTTTTGTATTCAATTTGAATTATTGTACACTCATCACTTCACTTTATTATTTACTTTCTAAAATCTCTTAAACCACTTTGACTACTTTCATCTTTTGGGGCTTCAAGCCAACATATGAGGGTCCTCCAACTTCGTAAGGCCATAACTCTCAAACCGTGAGGAGTTATGTGACATTCCACATACAAAATAAAATGGAATGACATGTACTATCCATATAGAATAGTATTACCTGAAAATGTATCAAACCTCATACCATTATCCATCAAACAAACTTGGGTCCATTACCCAAACCTGGGTTCTCCAACTTCACATGGCCATAACTCTCTAACCGTGAGGAGTTATGTGACGTTCCACATACCAACGAAAGTGGAGTGATAAGAACTATGCATCTAGGATAGTTTCACGGAAAAGTTCATTGTCCTTCATCTCATTATTCCACCATTATTCCTGGGTTCTCTCACTTCACAAAGCGTCTTTTTGTGAGGGCTTTCACCATAAGGGGACCACTTTGGATTTCATCCATATTTACTTCTTATCAACCATGACAAGACAATAATGAGTCATCTTTACATTAAAAAAACTTGGGTTCATTACCCAAAACTCTGTGCTACAGGGCTTTCTTCAAGGGTTGACATCAATGACAACCAACCTTAATCAACAATAATATGATGGTGAGTAAATCAAATCAATAAATGATCCAACTAAGCATGCACATCAAATATTACCATGTCAAACAAATAATTGCTCAAAGACATTATGCAACTTTCCATGCTTAGATATGGGAGGGTTGATGAGGTGTCCTATTTTAGATATTTCCCTAGGTCAAGGAGTGTTTGCCAAGTGATCCCTCTCTAAGCCGTGTGAGATAGATGAAGTGGTTATTGGTTAAAACTCATTGAGCATGGGGTTCATGACATACAAGGGGTTGTATTGTCTCATTCATGGGTTCCTTTGTAGAGGGTGTGTGGAACCTTCATTTGCAATGAAATGTTTTCCAAGCCCATCCTCTTTCCATTATTTGTTTCTTTCATGTTCTAAAGGATGTGCTGAAGGCCACTGTCTTGGCGTGATGTCTAGATAATGACAATGTCACTCACAAATACCTTGTGGAAATGAGAAGGATAGCTCGTGATGAGACCCCCTTTCTCTCAATTGTGTAACTAAGAGTTAGTAACCTGGCTTGGTGGCCAATTGATGGTAATGCCATACCGCTAGATACACATGATCATGATAGGATGTCTCATGATGATACCTCCTATCCTCCAACTAATCCCCTAAGCATTCACTATCATTTATTCTTTTGGGCCCCCATTTTCTTACAGAGAATCATTTCATTACTTTCTCGGGGGATCCCTAGGTTAAGCGTCTGGAAGGTTTTTATATAGGATTTTATATTTTTAACCAACACAAATCCCTCTGGGCCTTCATCCCCTTCTTCTCATAAAATGAGGGACAACCCCTTCTTGGGTCAATACACCCTAAAATCCCAAGAGACAAGAAAATGGGGGGTTTTTAGGTGATGGAAAGTGGTAAGTATGGCTGGGAATGATACGATGGCTCTTCAAGGGAATTCATAGTAGAAAACCCATTCCCAAGGAAGACCACTTAATGTCAACCACCAAGGTGAAACGAGGAAAAAGGAATAATGTCCAAGCATATGCCATGAAATATAAAGAAGTCTAAGATACAACATACTCAAAATTCCTCAAATATTAAAATGACACTCGACACACCAATACTTGACTTGTACCTCATGGAGCAATGCCCAATGCCTCTTGAAAGACATCTAGTGTGGTGGATTCCATAAGAAAATCTTGACCTCTATGGTGGTGAGAAGGGTCTTTATATGTGCAAGTGGATACTGCTAGTCATGTAGTCTCTCGACACTCCATATATAAAACCTGAGGGCCTTGCGATATAATCTCCTTAGTTATCCCACAAAATGGGGATAACAGACCGATCTAGCTGTTGGTTGGTCCGGTGGCTTGTTTACCTCCATTTAATTCTCCAATTCGATGTGTTGGTTGGCCATAATTTGTTGACTGCTGGCCGATTCGACGGTCATTTCTTTTTTTTTGAATTTTTTGACCCTAGCCCTCATTGAGAAAATTTGGGCTACCATGTGGCATCCTGTAATTGGTTCACATGGTGCCCAATCACTCGCACAGCTAGAAACCCATGTTAGCATATGGTCTCCACTTGATTGACCTAGTAAACATACATGTCACTGTCCTGTCATCACCTAGTTAGTGCAACATCATCTACCGTACTACCATGTCATCTGTATAGATGACACGTGGCACATTATTACTGGTTCATTTATACCCCTTAAAAGGCCAAATCCACCTGACACATGGTATTCTGTGGTGCTACCATGTCATCACCGCACTTCCTAGTTAGTGACCTAGCCACCCTTCTGACATCATCGCCGTACTACCACCTCGACTTTTTGATTTCATCATCATACTGCCTAGTCAACTGACATGTAACCTGTTGTGTCAGTGTTGTATTTACACATCATGATTCTATACAATCCAATCACTCTATTGACGTCATCACTGTATAGTCACGTCATGTCCGTACTACCACATCATCCATACGATGACATATGGAACTTTCCTACTCGTCCAAATTTACCCTGAAAATGCCAAATCTTCTTGACATGTGGAAGCTTATGGTGCTACCATGTCAACATGTTGAGATCATGCCAACATTATGCTAACATCAACACCGTAAAAGCTTCGCCAGATTTGCATGTTTGCCAAAAATTTCAGATGATGATAACTTTTGTGTTCGAAGTTCATTTGACGTGTCGTTCATGCCATTGGAAAACTCCCATCGAGCTCTTCGACTTGGTGCTATTTTCATTGAATTCTTGGCACTTTTATATTTGGTCAATTTTGTTCAAATGAGGAGGATCCAACTTCAAACTGCATAGACTCTGGTATGAGATTATTTCTTAGTGTGCCACAAAGCTCAGGGTGAATCTTCCAACATTTCCTGATCCAGTGACCACTCATTTAGTAGTGAGTTCAATAGTTGCATGACTTCATGTCTGTCTCACTTTCACTGTAAAGATATTTTCTCTTCCAACACTTTGCAACATTCTTGCTGTCCCAAGATGGTGTTGGTGATGATCTCAAATATTTGCTTGAAGAATCCTCTGCTTCTGTTGCTTTTGAGAATTCTATTTTACCATACCCCAATACCACATACAAGGTCTTCCTTCAACTCCTAGTGGTTGAATGATGCCTTGGCCATTAATACTAAGACCTACTACTTTATACCCCATCTTTCTCAACAAATTAAAGGAAATTCCCTTGGTGTGCCTTTCAAAAGAACCAAAAAAAGCATAATCATTAATGAGGGAAGTAATTGAACATGGAGAATTCCTTACCTCCATTCATGTTTCTAATGCTTGGTCATCTTCTTGAAGTTTCGCCAAGTGCTCCTCCTAGTTGGATGAAGTTGTAGATGAGGCTTCTAGGAAACCACCTTGGTTCCCTAGTGTCTGGAGAGAATCCTCTATTATCTAACAATATTTTCAACCATCAACATTTTCATGAAATGAACTATAACTAGTATACCTACCGTGGCCACAAGTTGGTCTGGTCTTGGAATGACCTTTTTTTTTCTGTTTTGGAGAATTCCCCAACTTCCTCCTTCATAGCTTGTAGTTGCAGTCATAGTTTTATCTTTTGTTATTTAGACTCTTGAAGAAACCTCCTCAATTCAACATTCTCTTCTTGAATGGTCTGGTTGATTTCTTCAATCTCACAAATCCATGCTTTCTTCTTTGCCTTGCCCATGATGATATTGACAATTTGCAAAACTAGTTAGACTAGCTTTGATACCACTTGATTCGGGAATTTATGTGAGAAATTTCTCTACAAAAATCCTCCAATGAGGACCTTTTACTGACTATTAATTGTATTTTAACATGAGCAANGCATATTAATGTGATAAAATTGTCATAATTAAGTGCATATGTGTAATTAAATCTCCACTTAGTCAAGCAAGAATTCAATCAAAACTCACACATATCATTTGGCACCCATGTGTTAACGAAGTTCACCAGAATTTGCTGGCTACATCTCTGGATCCACTTGGAATACAAATCACTTTATTTTCCTTCCTTTAGTAGGGATGAAACCTTCTCACAAAATGTGGTACATGCTCCTTACAGGGTTGAAACCCTAAGCAACATTTTGTTACACAAAGAACCTAAGGCTCTCACATAAGTGACATTCCTTTAGACACCAGAAGGACTACATTCCTCTCAATTCAAAGCTCTCTTCAAAAGGGCCTAAAGTGGCCTCCAAGGTGGCCTCCATTACAATTCTTACATAAGGAAATTATATAGTTTCCCTCTCCCCATAATTCAAGGAGACAAGATCCACACATTTAGGATCTAAATAACAACTCAAGGACAAAAATGAGAAATCATCTCAACCAACCTTAACTTCCCCTTGAGACTAGGAAACCACTTGTGATAAAATGAGGAAGAATCCCGAACCAATTCATGAGACTCCAAACTTCCTCTTAAAATTAGGAAACTAATTTTTGAGGTAGTGTTCTCACATAAGACTATTTTCCCCTTAAAACTAGGAAACTAATTTGTGAGTTTGATTCTCTCACTTAATTTTAATTTCCTTTTTACAAATTAAATAAAAAATACATGAGCACATCATGCTCAAAAATATTAATCATTTTTACAATATGAAGCATTAAACATTCCTTTTAAATTTTGTCACCTATCATTAGTTAACATTTTAATGATTTTCTCCATGGTGTGCAAAGTAATAAATACTTGTGTGGAGATCCTCCTAGATCATGTTCGAAGAAGATCTTGGTAGTGGCCTCCATTGTAATACTCTTCTTACAGTCTGTCAGAATGACCATCTTAGAAAATCAATCAACCACCACAAAAGCACAATCATTTCCCTGCTTGGTTGAAGGAAGCCCATACATGTAGTCCATTGAGATGGATTTTCAGGGCCTGTCGAGAGTAGGTATAGGGATGTACATGCCTTTCTTCTTAATGGTTGGTTTGGAAATAGTGCAGGTAGTGAAAGACAAGATGTAATTTTTGACTTCTTGTTGAAGTTTCAACCAATAGAAACACTTCTGCAACATTTCCACTGCATTTTCCACACCAAATTGTCCTGCCATCTGACTGTAGTGAAATTCCCAAATTATCTTTTCCCACTCACTTGAAGGAACACAAATATGGAATATATGGCATAATAGTCTATATTGAAGATGAAAGTTAGTAATGGATGTGCCTCAACCCAACATCTGGTAAGTGGTATCGAAGTCAGAATCACTCTTGTAGAGTTGAGGTCACACAGAGGCCTCTTGTTCGCAGGAGTGAAGCACCGTGGTTAATGCTGCAATTTGAGGTTGACTGAGGTATTCAACAATTATATTAGTTCTCCCTATATTATATTTTATGTTGATATGAAACTGCTACAAGCATGTGGACCAATTTTGATGGTGGTTAATATGGAAATTCACTTTGTGTCTACATGAAATGCAGAGGCTTCTGATCAATGTGGATGACTGTCTCCTTCCTGAGAATGTAATGCTTCCATTGGTAGCAGGATTGTACAATGGAATGCATTTATTTTTCATAAGTGGGGTACTTACGAATGACATGTGATAGTGTATCACTATGATAGGACATTGTATAAGCATGCTGAGTGAGAACTATGCCCACAACATAATCTAATGCATCTGTCTCAATATCAAAAGGTTGTTGCAAATTGGGTAATGAGAGCACTGAGGTTGAAAAAAAGTGATGTTTCATATCATCAAATGATTTCTATTGCGACGGTCTACACATGAAATTTTCTTTGCCACCACCCTTGGTCACTTGGAAAAGGGCCCATCTGATATGGGAGAATCCCAACACGAACTTGTGATAGAAATTGGCAAGTCCCAAGAAAATAAGGAGCTCAATTAGTGTGGTCGGGGCTGGCTAGTCATGGATGACCTGGATCTTGGATGGATCCATTTGCACACCATTCTCATAAAAATGTATCCTATGTAGAGAGTGAAGGACCTAATAAATATGTTGCAAGTGTTCCGACCTTCTCTTGCTGAATATGAGGATATCAACTATTGGAATATTTGCCAATACTGAGTGGGGGGGTGAATCAATATTGGATACTTTCTACCACTTTTAATCAGAACATGTAATCATCAAGTTTATCAATCAATTATATCTTATGATTGCATTCAATGCATCACATCATAATCACATATACAAAGTACACCAGAGTTTTATGTGGAAACCCAAATGGGAGAAAACCACAAAATGCTTTCTTATATATCAAAATATTACATTAATAGGAAGCACCAACTTCCAAATTATTTAGCATCAACTGGAAGGAGGATCCAAACCCCTATTTATAGGCTCCAACTCCCTAGATTCTTCAGATCCAAGTGGAAGGAGGCTCCAACCTGAAGTAATATCCAACTCCATGTGTTATCTGGATCCAACTAGAAGGAGGCTATAACCCCTTGATTTACAGGCTCCAACCTGAAGGAAGCTCCAACTCCTTGTATTCTCCAGCTCCAATCGAAAGGAGACTAATACCCCCTTTCCTTGACCCTTCTTTCCACCCTAAAATATAAGTGTAGAATCAACTTGTCACTACCACTGATACTGATAATCAACCTGTCACTGATAATCAATCTGCCACTAATAATCAACCTGTCATACAACCTTTCATTGTCCCTGTCACTATCACTGCCACTGTCTCTATCACTTTCATTGTAACTATATATATCACTGTCACTATCACTTTATTCATGTAGAAACCCGGTGTATGTGATCACAGACCTGGAAACCTTCCTCAACTTCAAGAACAAGAGAATAACATCTTCATCAAACTTTACCTCAATCTCGTAGGACTAGTTTTTGGATTAGTCATAAACCATAACTTTCAACTAGCATAACTACATACCCGTAATGAATAAAGGTCTAAAACATGTACCCAATATTCTTCAATATATTTTGTGAAATTCCTCCATGTTTCACTCCTTGAATTGTCCCTAAAAAGGAATTATAGAGAAAATGGCATACCTTGCTGAATTCTGGCCTATTTTGGAGAGTGAACTTGTAGATCATGCCATGTGCTGAATATTTGATATCTAGTTCTGAAACTCACACAAAACATACTAAGGAATGTACTCTTTCCAATGCAATGGGTATCATAGAATTTGGATTCTCTATGAAGACATTATGACTATTTTTCTCAAAACACCTGTTTGAGACTAGTTTCATGACTAGTAAAAAACCCTATTCCACAGAGTGTATCTCCAAAAATACAATGACCCAGAAGCTGAAATTTTTACCACAGGTACATTAATATGTATTCTCAACAAGATCCAAGATTTTATTTTTCATTAATTCTAGAAACCAAGTTATAGTGGAAATGGTGAGGTGACCTTTAAATAGCATACCTTAGAACACATCATCACAAGACTTCATTCTCCGTTGGAATTTCACCCTTCTTCACTTCATCTTCCCTCTGAAATTTTCCTCAGGTCTCCTTGGTTACGTCAGATAAAAATCATTTGATTTAATGTGACAAATGAACTCCTATGTGCCTTATTAATACTAGACATGACACCCTCTGTTTAGGTCCGACTCGACCCAAATAAAATTCAATTTAATTTTTAATGATTATTCCATTGAGGCTGACTTTTCCAACAATATCCTTGATATTTATTTTAATATTCATTGCAATGGGGTCGACTTGTAACTTCTGGTTTGCAACAAATTTTCTTCTTCTAATTAATTTGGGGCCAACTTGTCACTTCTTGTTATAACTATTTAGGGATTCTTATCCATAATTTTGGGTTTCCATATTCAAGAGGGAATATCTCCTCAACCATGAGGAACCACGTGGAATGCCACCTACCGTTGGAAACAAAATGATGAGGAATATGCATCTATGAGGGTTGTGCATGCAATTAAAATGCCATTCACACTAGTTTTCTTCAAACAACTTTGGGCTTCATGAATACACCTGTAGGGATTCTTAAACACTTAACCATCTTTCCATGGATTCTTGTAGACTTCTTCAAAGTGTCTTCCCATGAGGGTCGTGCTTAAATCTATGCCATAAGGGGACCACTTTGGAGACTTATACAAATACACACATCACTTCTAGAGTCTTATTATAGGGTTTCCATGCTTGTTCTATGGTTGAAATCAATTCTTGTAGACTTCTTCTATAGTTGAAATCTAAGGTTGACATCAAGGTCTTCCCATTGATGAAGGTGAATAAATGTGAAGGGACATAAATGATTTACAAAAGAAGGAAGTAAAAAAATATGAACTACAAGGGATGATGGATTCAACTAAAGCTAAGTTGGAAGCGATAATGGATACTAAGATGGATGGTTTAAAAGGGGATATCATGGAAGGATTGAAAAAGTTGCTAATAGATATGCCACCTCAAAGTGGCAATGTATCCCATGAAATTCATGAAGAGGACACAAGGAATATGAATCAAGACCGGAGAAACTCCAACTTTGTGTTGAAGACCAACCACTTTCCTAAGATTGATATGAGGAAGTTTTATGGCAAGGATCCAATCACATGGACACTCCATATGGAGCAGTTATTTGATCTACATGATGTGTCACACACACAAAAGGTACGAATTGTGTCTTTATATTTAGAACACAATCAATTTATGTGGTATCAATGTGTTTTTTCTCGTAAATCACTTGTCACTTGGATGGTTTTCATGGAAGAAATGATAGCACACTATGAGGATACAAGGAGCAATACCTTCTTAAGCCAATTGGTAAATTTCAAGCAACATGGTTCAGTTGTGAAGCACATTAAGAACTTCCAAAGATTGAACATAAAGGTACAAATATTCTAGATGAGCACCTAATTGATGTATTCATAGGAACTTTAAAGGATAACATTCAACATGAGGTTTGCCTTTCTGAACCCAAATCATTGGAGAATGCGTTCAGGGTGGCAAAAAACGTTGAAAGTAAAAATATGGCTATGGCTACTAGAAGGACCACTCCTAACATCTATTGAGAGAATAAGGTTCCTTCTTTTAAACCACCTCAACCTACAAGGTTGACACCTCAACAATTGGAGGAAATAAAAGCAAAATGTTTATGATTTAATTATGACATCAAGTACAGTAAAGGACATAAGTGTGGTGAGAAAAAATTATTCTACATAGATTGTGAAGAGGAAGAAGAACAAGAACAAGAAAAAGAACTATCTCAAGATGAAAATGTAGAAGAGTTTTCTTCTGAAGAGTTGACTCCCACCATATCATGTAATGCATTGGTCGGAATTAACACTGCTCAAACCCTCAAGATCGAAGGATATATCAAAAAGAAAAAGGTAATATTCCAAATTGATTCTAGTAGTACTCATAATTTCATTCACTATAAATTAGCCAAAGTTCTCAATTGCTTTATATATCCAACGCCAGAGTTTCAAGTAATGATTGCAAATGGAGGAACTATCAATTGCTCAAGAAAATTCCATAAGATTAATCTTACTATGGGGGAATATGTAATGAATATTCCAATGATTTCTATAACCATGGGTGGTGTTGATGTCATACTAGGAGTCCAATGGTTACAATAATTGGGAACAATGGCTTTTAATTTTCCAGAATTTTTCATGAAATTTTCATTGGAAGGAAAGGAATTGACTTAAGCAGTATCACAAGGAAACCCAGTAAGGTGATAAGCTCTAATGGCATGACAAAATTATTGAAAAAGGGGCATCATGGTGTAATTTTACAACTATGCTCACTATATTTTCAAACATCTAAGCCATCTATTCCCCTAGATCTCCAAGGGATTACTGATAATCATTCCAAAGTATTTGAAGATATTCCCAGAGGTCTTCCACCCACTCGTGATCATGATCATGCTATTCACCTAATTCCTGGGAGTGTTCCTCCTAACATCATGCCTTACAGATACCCTTATGCCCAGAAGAGTGAAATTGAGCGTATGGATGAAGAAATGTTAAAGGGTGGCATTATTAGACCTAGAAACAATTCTTACTTTGCACCGGTGGTAATGGTACTCAAGAAAGAGGGCTCATGGCGTATGTGTCCAAATTATAGAGATATCAACAAGATCACCATTAAAGATAAGTTTCCCATTCTCGTCATTGATGAATTATTAGATGAACTACATGGAGCAATCTACTTCACAAAGTTGGATCTTCGTTCAGGGTATCATCATATTAGAATGAAGGAAGCAAATATCCCAAAAACAACATTGAGAACTCATGAAGGCCATTATGAATTTTTGGTCAAGCCTTTTGGCCTTACGAATGCACCTTCCACATTCCAAGGGTTGATGAATTCCATTTTCAAGCCCTTCCTTCGAAAATTTGTGTTAGTATTTTTTGATGATATACTAATCTATAGCAAGTCTTGGGAGGATAATGTTCAACATGTTGACAGGGTGCTACAACTACTAAAGGAGAAACAACTATATCCCAAACCACCCAAATGTTTCTTTGGGGTGAAGGAGGTAGAGTATTTGGGTCATATTGTATCTCATAAAGGTTTCAAGGTAGACCTTAACAAGATTAAGGCCACGATGGACTGGTCGATTCCCAAAACATTGAATAATCTTAGAGGATTTTTGGGTTTGACAGGTAACTACTGCATGTTTGTTTGGAACTATGGAAGAATAAAAGCACCTTTAACGACATTAACTAAGAAGGATGCATTTTCATGGACTCCAGAGCCAACTCAAGATTTTGAATAACTTAAAGAGGCGATGTGCAAAGATTTTGTCTTGACCACACCAAACTTCACAAAAACCTTTATTGTGGAATGTGATGCCTCAGGAAATGGCATTGGTGTTGTTCTAATGCAAGAAGGAAGGCCCCTTGCTTTTGAAAGTCAGCCACTCAAGGGAAAGGACTTACACAAACCCATTTATGAGAAGGAAGTGATGGCAATACTACATGCATTGAAGAAATGACACCCTTACTTAATAGGTAGGAACTTCAAGGTCAAAATAGATCATGATAGGCTTAAATACTTATTGGAACAAAGACTATCTTCAGAAGAACAACAAAAATGGGTGACCAAGATGTTGGGTTATGATTTTGAAATCATCTACGAAAAAGGGAAGCAAAATGTTGTGGGAGATGCACTCTCAAGAAAGGATGAAGATGTTGATGCCTTTCTCTGTTTTATCTCTATCATCCACCTTGATTGGATAACAAAATCAAGGGATGAATGGAAGAATGACGAAAAAGTGTGGACTCTCATTCAAAGTTTGTAGCAGGATTCAAGTGCATTAGATACATTCACATGGAAAAATGATTCACTATGGTACAAAGATCACTTATATTTATGTAAGAACTCCCAACTCAAACAAAATGTACTTTTGGAATTTCACACCTCTCCGGTAGGAGGGTACTCAAAATTTTTGAAAACCTATCACATGGTCTAGAAAGAATTTTTTTGGGATGGCCTTAAAACTGATGTCCAAAGGTTTGTGGCAGAATGTTTGGTTTGCCAACAAAATAAGGTGGAAAAAATTAGGACCCTATGTCTTTTACAACCATTAGCCTTCCCAAGTCATCACTGGGAGGAGGTTTCCATGGATTTCATCATAGGGTTACCGAAGTCTGAAGGAAATATTGTCATCATGGTGATTGTTGATAGACTTACAAAGTAAACACACTTTTGTGCACCCTCTCATCCTTTGAAATCCAATACATTTGTCACCACATTCATAGAGATAGTTCATAAGCTACATGGAAGCCCAAAGATTATTGTAAGTGGAAAAGATCCCGTCTTTAGTGGACATAATTATTTTCTTGTTTGGGTACTCAATTGGCTCATAACTCATCTTATCATCTTCAATATGATGGAAAAACTGAGATAGTGAAAAAATGTCTGGAAGACTACGTTCATTGATTTGTCTATGATAAACAAACACAATGGTTCAAATGGTTTCCCTTGGTAGAATGGTGGTATAACACTTCCTTTCACACTGCAACAAAAATGACACCATTTATGGAACTCTGTAGATATCACCCATTGTCCATCACTTCTTCTCTAAAAGAAAAATCTAAGGTTCAAGTAGTGGAAAATCACATCGAGCATCAACAACAAGTTCTCCAACTCTTAAAGGACAACTTGACCATGACACATAATCGCATGAAACAACAAGCAAATCAACATCATAGTGAAAGAAGTTTTGAAGTAGGGGATTGAGTATTTTTAAGACTACAACCATACAAACAAATGTCCCTCAAGAAAGCTAAGAAGGATAATAAATTATCATCGAATTACTATGGCCCTTATAAGGTGTTGCAAAATATTGGTACTATGGCAGACAAATTGGATTTGCCTGCATCTTTGCATGTACACCTAGTTTTCCATGTTTCATGCTTAAAGAAGGTTATAGGTGACAAGATCCCAGTTAAAACTATATTTATAGAACTTGACGAGGAAGAAAAAATCATATTGGAGCCTGGAGATATCACTGACACAATAATTCGCCAGCTGAGGAATATATACATTTTAGAGTATCTCATTAAGTGGAAGAAATTACCCGCCGAAGATTCCACTTGGGAAGATGAGTCTTTTATGCAGAAGCATCTAGAATTACTCAAGCGTTACAGACAACACTTGTCTGAAGGGGAGCGACATGTTAAGCCTTAAATATTGGCACATTACCCCTTAATTGGGGCATATTACATTAGTATTGTTATTTTATTTATGTCGGCTTGGGTCCATTAGTATCCTATATATACCAAGGAGACCTTTTCATTTGGAATCATCTTGTATTTGTGAATTTATGTCATGTATAAGGAGGTTTCCCCCTCGAAGAGGCTTATTATTTGAAATTATCTCTTTGTCAAGGCGTGGAATACTTATTATGATGTTTTTATCCTATTTGGATATTTGTTTTCTAACATTTTACCCAACATGTAAGCAATGACTCTTATATTTTATGATTATCATTTACTGTAATATACTATCGCGCATATTGTAAGTTAAGGAAACATTTTAATACGTCATGGTTCTTATATTGTGGTAGGGTGATCAGGGTCCAAGAACACAAGCCCTTTCTTGTGTCTCAATTATAATTAACAAAAAAATGTTTAATAACTTTCATGAAAAGTAGACTAAAGCCAAATTCCTAACACCTTTCCATAATGAGATCCCATGAAATATTGTAGAATTTAAACATAAAATCGTTTAGATTCAAGGGTTTTGTTGGCTATATTTAACAAGGCATCATAAAAATCTTCCATTGTTAACGACTAATCGCATGGGACTAGACGTTTCTAACAACCTAAAGTCTACAATACACAATGTCCACACCAATCACTCCTTATGTTCTTTAATCACTCTTTACTTTGATGTTTTTATCATGCCACGTTTTTGTCCCATTCTTATTCATGAACTAACTTTATTTCGCATACATTTGAATTTCTTCTATTTTTATAATTCTTATATTCACATTGCATTGTTGGAAACACCATTGTCCCAAGGTGATAGGGGGAAAAAACAACCTCAAAGCAATCCACAAATCTTCAGAGGAAGTGCTTTTTGAAGAAGACATTTTTTCCTCCACCAACCCAGTGCAAACAATAAAGAATCTTGTGAGAAAATCAAAGATCGAACTTGCTTCTTTAATTATAAGCTTTCATGTTTCAACTCCAAATCATGTAGAGGATGAGGCAAGACAAGAACATGAACACATGATTGCATATGAAACTACTTCGCTTGCCTCTGCTACTCAAGAAGGTAAAGAACACTCTAATGCTCTTTTTATTAATGAAATACTTATAATAATAACAAAAAATATCAATTTAACATTTCTTTCTTATTGTTACTGATGATATACGCCCTCCTTGCAAAGGCCTTGATGTCGTGATTACATGACCATGTCATCAATAAGACATGCATACGCCATAACAACAAAAGGGGAAAAAGGAATCGGCGACGTCGTTTCTGAATTCATTTCACAAATAAATAAATCGAAAAAGAAATGATTGTACTAGTTATATAACTAGAAACATCATGTACCATATTCTGAAAACATATTTTTGATGATAAAATTTATCGAGATAATGTATTTTGTGTCTATGATTAATGAATGAATGAATGAATTTTATATGTTAATGAATGATTTCTATATGTTTGTTTATGCACAAAACCACATATATTTCTTTATGAATTTGTTGTTTTGCTAGTGTCTATGCATGAATCTTAATGTCTTTCTTTCAACTATAGGGGGGGGGGGTGGCCATAAGAGATTCCACCATCACGTGGTTGGCCATGTTCAGTAGAGAATAAATTAGGATTTGGATAATCTTGGAGAAAACCTCCCTTGATCCAACAGAGCAACAACAAAGTCGATGTTGACTTTGTTTTTGCTCCGTCAAATCGAGGTAGGTTTGTTCCAAGATTAGACTACTCCAATAAATTAAACTCCAAACCAAGAGGAGCTCATTCAAGTATTCATGCACTCAAATATTTTTAATTACTATTTAGTCATAAAAATGTTTGTTAATATATTTTATTATTTTGTTGATTCTTTAAGTGTTGGTTATATTAGTAGAAAAACTATTGAAGGAGATTTATTGGAGCAACGTTAAACGAATATCAAATGAGGACAACCATCGAATATCCAGGTATTTAGGTATTTGACCTCATCGATGTTTAGTTATTATTTATTCATATAACTTATTATTGTATTTGACAAATGCAAGTCTAAAGGGCAGTCACCTCCATGATTCACAAGTCACCCCATTGTACACGTATTCTCAGTGCATTTACAACTTTGTGAAGGTAATTTTTTCTTTATCTATTTACTGTTGTGCCTCCTAATAGGAATTGCACAGACTCAACAACTCATTGAGTCGGAGAGAACATCCATTTGACCATCATAGTGCAACATTTTCACCTTGGTCTATGCTTTGAGAGAGGATTCAAAATCCAATAAGGCAAAGTACTACTCAAATTATGATCGGAATGGCTCAATAGACTTCTACGAGAGATACTACTTTGCAATGTTGTGATGATGGTTTTCCAACCTCCACCATCTATGTGATATGGGTCATTTTTTTCATCTAAGTTGATTATTTCCCAATTGAGATTGACAATTCCTTATTTGAGCTCTTCAATTCCTATTTTCAAATTTTTTTCCATCTCCTTTGTTTTGGAGCAATTATTTATCATAAACAATGTAAAAAAATAATCTAATTATGTGTAAAATGCTATGCCAATTTGATTTGGATGGAGAGTGCACTATTGAGAATTAGCAAAATCACGTGATCTAAGAGTAGTTATATATGGTTTCATGTAGAGCTCATCACAATCAACTATGGCAACTCCTAAGTCTAGAATGTGCATCATGTACATGCAATTTTCAATGACATACATGTGCACACCTTTGTTAGGAAAACAGGACCGCAGAGCAATAAAATAAAACAAATGCAGAAACAAAACACAGAAGACACACAATACAAGAGAGACACAGATTTACGTGGTTCACCCAGTGTGGGCTACATCCACTAGAGAAATTGCCAGGTCCTTCCTTTATTATTATCCAACAAATGAAGGGATACGACCTACAGCAAAACCCGTTGTAACTTCCTCTTCTTTCTCTCACGGTCTCCTCTCTCAGAATACAATATTCACCCACTTCCATAGCCGTAAGACATTTCCCTCATAAAAGAGGGTTTCCTTCTAGGGAAAAAGACCCTAACATAATCTCTACTGTTAGATCTGCGACCTTATAATGAACGGTCCATATTTACAATGAAATTACAATATACTTTTACAAGGCAATTTTTGCTTCGGGGGCTTCGCCCCCGAACCCCCACCAGGGGCCCGCTTGCCCCCAGACCCCCCAGCTGGGGGGGATGGACCCCTCGGACCCCGCAAAGGGGGTACCCCCCCTCTACACTCCCCCACGTGGAAGAGTGTACATACTTCTGGGGTGTAAATACTTCACGGGGTATAAACACGGCTAAAAGCAAGGACCTCTGAATCAGGAAGATAATCAGGCTCCAAAACCAACAACCTTAGGAACCTCATGCACACAATCATCAATGTTCCATGTATGTGCCCTTAAACAAGAATATTGAAAGTGAAAGGAATTCAAACACACCTAAAACAATTATGGAAGACTAATTGTTTGTGTAATAAAGTGTCAACACTCCAGTATAAATATTTGTATATACATCTTGTTTCTCTCTTATATCCTTTTAGTCATCCAACACACATGATTTCACATCGTACTTCTTATAATAACTTCAAAACATAGGATTTCTCAACCTCACCTTCCTTGCTGGTTGTACTACCATATGCGATTTACTTATTTGATGATAATGGAAAAGGCTTATGCTATATCTCTGTTTCCAATATGAATGTGTATGCCATATTTTAGCTTACTTGATTTTTTTCATATTCATGGTTGTTTCATAACTTTGAACTCTCCTAGGTTTGTGTTTGTCCTCTACACCACACATACTGGGTACATTAGGTGTGGATCACCAACAATGCTTAGTTGATCATACACACTATTATGAATGTAGCATCATTGATTAGCTTAGCAACTTAGACAATCACATATATATGCACCTGGTATGATAGACTGGACAACAATCCGACTCCATGTTTGTATTAATAATGTAATCTACAACAACAAATATGAATAACATGAAGCTTCAACAACTAAGTAATCCAAGTGATCCCAATTACAATGTCATAAGAAATATTTAATGTCTAGCTAAGGGAATGCAAAGCATTTCATTTACCATTTATTTATATTCCATATTTTACATTATTAGATCCATGTACTAGATCAATGCAATGCATGATACCTCACAAGGGAGATAAGCCCACTGACAGTTCTGTTGGAGTTAAATATGAATTGATTGTGAATATTGTGGGTGCTCAACATTTGGTATTTAATGGGAAATGAACATTTCATGCATAGGTAGTATAAATTACTTGTCCATCCTATTACACTTCTGGATTCTTTGTTGGTGTATATTTATTGATTCCCATAAATGGTTTGAAGGGTTGCATGCATACCCAACATCGTTATGTGCATCAATGCTCTGAATTAGTGGTGAATGTGCAAGGTTTTAGTAGACAATAAATTATTCTCGAAACCAAGAGAATCTTCGTCGGATATGAGGTATTCCCCTTTAGTATTTCTAGAGCATCGTACATCTTTAATTATTATTCAGTCATATAACGTTTAATTTTCTTTGTCAAATACAAGCTCATTGATGTTTAGTTATTATTCAATCATTTAACCTATTATTGTATTTGACAAATGCAGGTCTGGAGGGCGGTCACCTCCATGATCCATAATGCATTTTCGATAAGGTTTCTATTGCTCATATTTTTCTAGTCTTTCCTTGGTTGTTTTTGACGTGTCTGGGAGCCTACTAAAAGCAATCAAGGCAAGACTAGAAAACATGGGCATCACATGAATCTTCGTGAAGGTTAGACAAATTAATGGTGAAGATTGGACATGGAACAAATTAATGACGAAGAATGGACATGGAACAACCTGAACACACTTTGTTGGGCAATTGGCTCTATTTCAGGTTCTATGATGGAGGACTAGGTATACTATGTTTGTCGCAGCTGTCATTAATGGTCTTTTATAGTTGTTTATTGGGTTTTCTATCCATATTCATATTTATTGATGTATATACATCTTGCTCCTCTCTTATATCTTTTTATTCATCTAACACACATGATTTCACCTCACACTTCTTATCATAACTTTGAAACATAGTCTTTCTCAACCTCACATTCCTTGCTGGTTGTACTACCATATGTGATTTCCTTATTTGATGATAATGGAAAAGGCTTATGCTATATCTCTGTTTACAATATGAATGTGTATGCCATATGTTAGCTTACTTGGTTTTTTGAATATTCAAGTTTGTTTAATAACTTTTAACTCTCTTGTGTTTGTGGTTATCCTCTAGGAGTTGTTTGAAAATAATATTAAGCTCTTAGATAATTGACTTTTATGAGATCAAATAATTTAATTCATAGATATCTACTTATTTTGACATAAAGTTAGAACTTGATTAGTTAGCAAGAATTGAGTTCCTAGTATAGCTTCTATTTAATACAAACACTCAACAAAAAAATTGGGTACAAAGAATTCAAGTGGATACAACAAGAAAACTTAGTCTACTCAAGCATTGAGTGGTCAAGTACCATTATTGACTAGTGGATGCATGAAAAATTCTAAAAGATTGCAGCGAATGCTCATGAAGAAGAAATGAAGAAACAATAACTTATCAAATTGAGCAACTATGCAACATGCCAAGAATAAAAAACAATATTTATGCAAGTTATCAAGATGCACAGAAATATCTGATCCTAATAGATTGCAATAATGATTGTTCAGATGCCAAAAAATTGTACAAATTACTTGAAGAAATTTCAAAATAAATATAACAACTAGCACTCACTCCTCCAACACAGACTAAGCATTAGTTGGATCCATAATTTTCACATTTGTATAATTGTACATTATTTCTTCTATAAATAAGAATGTGACTTGACATCGACAAGCTATTAGATGTTGTTAGGACTATCACTTTTTTGAAAAGTAACTTTAGAAAAAGTAGCTTTTATAAAGTAATTTTTGATAATGTTACTTTAATAAAGTACCTTTTCACGAAACAACTTTTATAAAATAACTTTTGATAAAGTAGATTGTCATTCTTTATGATTTGACATGAATTGGGATTCTTTTTGAATTAGTGGTGAGTACTTGAGTATTATAAGTAAGTCCATACTTCCCCACTTAGAATATAAAATGTATTTAATTCCAAATTGAACTTTGCCCTTGGAACCTCTTGGTTCATTTATAAGGTTTTGTCAATTAGTATAAAATGCTCTTAAGGTACCTATCTGAAGACAATTTGTTACATTGACTCTTAAGGTGTGTATCGGGAGCATTGCCTTAACTTAGAGGTGTGTATCTAAGTGGATCTAAATTTTCTATTTGCATAAGTTGATCATCTACTAATATTTCATTTTGATACCAATACTCTAATTGTTGGCGTGAATGCCCTTGCTTTGATCGGAGGTGTGTATTTGTGTCAGTTTGTCTTGCTCATGTGTTTGGTATTAGAGTAGATATAGTTTGTTCTCTTAGAGCTAATATTCAAGTGTTTCCTTTGGTATTGAAGATCAATATGTTGGTGTGAATGCCCCCCCCCCNGCATTGTGTTGAAGATGATGACACCTTCATCACCAACATTGGTATCAAAAAGATTAAACACCACCTTCGACCATTTGTGCATGAAATTTGTGTCTTGCTTTATGAGAGTTTCTACCTATACTCCCCTTCCTTGTTTAAGAAAAATAGTTTTAAGTGAAGTGTCCAATTATTGAAAAAATCAATGCGACAAATTTATGTTCTTTCAACACATGAACTTGTAGCTGAGGAAAATTCCCCAAAAAACAACAATGACAAGCAACCACTAGACAACAACAACAATAACAAGCCACCCACCAAACGTGACCAACTACACACACCACCTTCCAACCCAAACAAATCTTGTAGATGGTGCGTTAGTCATTAGAAACACATGTACACATTAAAAAATGCCACATAAATTGTCATTAGTAGCCACAACCACAACACAACTCCCTTGCAACCCTAGAAACCCATACAATCCACAACATTTCTCTATCCTCATAAACATCTATTACTGTTCTCATATGATGAACACATTAGCATAGACATCACCCTCATCATTAAAGAAATTCCTTATGCCCACTAACCTGTTAATCTCAACAGCCTCTTTGAGGATACCTAAGAAAATACCTTCCAACTTTGTGATTTATCTGGTGCCAACACATACATCACTTCCCCTCTATCACTTTCACCAATTCATTGACTTTCAAAACCATACGCACATAGAAAGTAAAACATACCAAGTCTACATCAGTACAA
The DNA here is from genome assembly GCA_032191745.1 of Picea mariana. Classification (NCBI taxonomy): domain Eukaryota; kingdom Viridiplantae; phylum Streptophyta; class Pinopsida; order Pinales; family Pinaceae; genus Picea; species Picea mariana. Next base: position 24,503 of record JASDQU010509012.1, on the reverse strand, counting down.
ATGTCAAATACCCAATCCACCTTATGTACACTCAACATCGACCACTCAATCACATAATCTCAATGACAACCTTCCAATAGCATTGCCCCAATTGCATAGCTAACACTAGTTCTCCATTTGACCCTAGTTATATATGTAGTCCTTCCTTTGGACCCTCTATGTTCCTTTCATACCACACATCTTAGGTACATTAGGTGTGGATCACCGTCAATGCTTAGGTGTGGATCACTAACAATGCTGTTAATCTATTTTTTTTTTAATATATAAAAGTTTTTTAGATATCCAATGAATCGTTTGATAGACATATCCATTGGAGATATGACACCTCTGTCGGATATGTTGTTTGGATGTTGGATAGTCGATGTACATTCTTGTCGGATATTCGATGCACAATCCGACAAAGATATCCATCAGAGGTATGTCACCTTCGTCAAATATTATGTTCGGGTGTAGGAATATTGACATACATGTTTGTCAGATATCCGATGTGCAATACGACAAAAAAACGTCGAATATCTTGTTTCTCGGTCAGATATTCGACATGCATTTATGTCAAATTTTCGATCCATATGTGCCGAAAATAATGGTCGCTTTTGAAAAGGTTTTGGTCCTTAGGGTTGTCGGTATACCAATGACACCATGTTGGATATCCAACGATAATATGTTGGTCAGATTGTCCAACCAATATACATCAACGAATCTGGTAACCATGTTTTGTTGGAGTGCCGAAAGAATTGCATTGACCACCTGCTGTACAGTCGTTATATTTCGGTTCACAAGAAGTAGTGATTCTAGAGGAGGAATGATTCAGGTGGATATCAGTGGCCACCCACCTTTTCCAACTGGCTCAAAACAATTTTCTGACAATTTTGGCAATTTACTATTTTTAGCAGTTTTAACTTCTGGGGCCATTTTGATGGCTTAAATGAAGGTTTTTCAGGAGTGAGCTTCTCAATGACATTTGAAGGCATTATTGAGCCCCAAAAATTAATCTCTTGACGATACCTTTCCAACGGGCTATCATACGCCTAAAATGAAGATCATATGCAAAAGTTATGACCCCAGGAAGTTGATGTACTAACTTACCCAAATGAGGCCCACATGACTTTTGGCGCTTCATCTCCTAGGGTTAGGTTTTTGGATGTCTAGGGTTTTTGGCATTCTTGTTTATTGTAAAAATTTCTTCAGAGCCTCATGGTAATCATCTTCTTGTGAATGCAAGTAGCCATCACATCTCTTCTGAGAGATAATCTGCCACCATTCTAGCGAGTCTTTCACTTTGTATTTTTACAGTCTATGTACATTTCTTTCATTAATAGAAATCATGCATTACTGTATATCTATGTTTATGGTTGAATCTATGATACATTTCTATTATATTATTGAATATCTGTGATATCTCTGTGCATTTCTTTATTATATCTCTTCTCTCATTTCGTAGCAAAAATAATCCGGATCAAGGAACCTTCTCGAAGCAGACTCTTCTAGTAATCCCTCTTACACTTATTATGTTCACACTGGGTCTTATTTATTAAAATTTTCCTTCATACATAAAAATACAACTTCACTATTATTCCACTTGGGTACCTCCCCAAGTACCCCATATTATTCCCTAGAATATTCATTCTCACCTTCATTGTGTTCACATTATTACATGGCCCTTATTTACTAGAATTGGCCTCCATACATAATAATGTTAAGTTAAAATTGAATCGGTAAAAGAGTCAAAGTTGTTAGGTCAATTGTGGTGGTTTCAGGCACATAGTATTGGTGACTCGAGGTATTGAGCATGTGGATTGCATGTACTGAAATCCTATAAAAGGAGGGTGATACTCAATTGTAATGTGTCAAGAGTTGAGTGATGAAGGATCACTTGGTTAGGGCCATGATATTGGTCGGGTTTGTCCAAGGGTAATAATAGATCTACTGTTGGTTGGTTTTCCCTGTAAGGGTTTTCCAAGGTAAACCTCGTGTGATTTATGCATGTTGTTTCTATGATTTGAAATATTGTTTTTCTCCTGTATTTTTATTTCCTAACAACTGGTATCATAGCAAGGTAGGATTTAACAATGAGACTTGGGCTCGAAGTGTGCAAATGATATGAGGCTTGAATGCTTGGATTTGATGGATATGTTAGGTGTGGTTGGATCTTTTGTCTGTTTGCATATCTACCAATATGTGAGCATCAAGAGCTGGAGGAATGATAAGGTGAGAGGATGGAGGCATAAGTGTCGAGATAAAAAAAAATGAAAAACAAATAAAAAAAATTAATGGAGTTGAATGTAAATGGCCATACGACTGTAAGACCTGGTTAGGCATGTGTACCCCAGGTTTGAAATTTCACTGGTAAAGTCTAGACGTAGACCTAGGTGATGGGGGGAGCATTCATGATTCCCATATTTGAGGAAGGTTTGGCTATGTTTGGTCATGGGAAACCCCAAGTGAAGTTAAAATGGGGGAATGTTAGGTTAAACTTGACTTAGTAAAAGAGTCAAAGATGTTCGGTCAACAATGGTGGTTTCAAGCACATGGTACTAGTGACCCATGGAATTAAGCTCGTGGATTGCATGTATTGAAATCCTATAAAAGGAGGGTGACACTTGATTGTAATGTATCAAGAGTTGTGCGGTGACGACTCACTTGGTTTGGGCCAGGAGATTGGTCGACTTGGTCAAGTTTGGCCAAGGGAAATAATAGATCTATTGTTGGCTAGTTTTTCCCATAAGGGTCTTCCAGGGTAAATCTCGTGTGATTTATGTGTGTTATTTATATGATTTGAAATATTATTTTTCTCTCATATTTTTATTTCCTAACAAATTATATATAACCACATTCCCATTAGGTACCTCTCTAGGTACCCCATATTACCTCCCTAGGCATACTACAAAGTACATTATCTATTCATTCAGATAACTATTTATTTGAAGGGATTAAGATATTGTATTTGAGCTTAATAGTTACATGAATTAGTGAATATTTCCTATGTTTGGTAATCACTCTTCCTTTTGTGTCCGAAGTCATTCTCAATATGCTCCTAGATATCTAGGATGTATTAGTTATTGCATTTTGCATAATTAAATAGGATTGCATTTAGAATTTAGGAAAATTTTAATGAAAGTTTCATTCAAGGAGCAATTTATTTGGTGGCAAATGGGCCCACATACTAGTGGACATCGTTATACCAAACGGGTATATGGCTAGTTGGGGCCTTTATCAGGTGATGATCCCCTATTGCAAGAAGTAATTTTTCCACCTATCAACACCTCCATACGTCAGTTGATTCTATTGGAACCTAGTGATAGCCTGACTTCAAATCGATCTTGCTGAAGAACTTGGAACCCTTGAGTTGGTCAAGAAGATCGTCAATCTGGGGGGTCAGGTGTCGGTTCTTGAAAATTATTTTATTCGGGGCTCTATAATCAATACAGAGTTGCTACGTTCCATCATTATTATGGACCAACACAATTGGGCTCCCACAAGGTGAGGAGCTTGGTTGAATGTGGCCCTTTTAGATGAGCTAATGAATTTTATGCTTTATTTCCTCATTTTCCAGAAGGGAGCGTCTGTAGATTGAACTAGGGCACCAAGTACAAAGTCAATGGAATTATTGACTTGGAAGTGTAGAGGAATCTATATAGGTGAATAAAAAATATGTTTATACTCCTTTTTGGCTTAGCTTGAACTACTCTTTCCTACTACTTGCGTGGTTGACCCAGGGTTCAAATATTTAAAGGTACCAACAAAGCCTAAAAATATCAGCCCCTCTGGTAAACTAGAAGGCAATGCATCCCGCAGAGTAAATTGTGTAGTCTCACCTGAGATGGATTTAAATGGGTGGTTGTAAGACTCAGGTGTTTACATCCTAGGATTGAGTATGAGATATGGGATTTGTATTCTGAGCAATCTATTCTACTTATTCTACGAACTACTGTTATTCGCTTTTGTATTTTAACCTCCGTGTTATCTTTTCGTTACATCCCAACAACGACTAACCAAGAAATATAATAACTCATTCATTCATTACACACAACGTTTACCTAATAAAAGTATGACAAAGATATGCATGAATTCATCACATAACACAGGTATTACCGTGGGTCACTCCCCTCCTGGGCTATGTCCACAAAGATTTGGCTCTTGGCTCTCTTATTATGGTAGTTATGCAATTCTCGTGCCATGCACATACACTTCTCCTTGGATAGGTAATATCTCTATGAGGCAAACTAGATCACACTAGGCTCCTCGGCCTACAATCTAATCCTCAATATCTACCTTCTCCCTTCCTCTCTAGCTCAATCGCTTTACAAAAATAGTTCTCTAATAAAAAACATTACATAAAAACAATCCCAACTCTACATAGGTAGTGGACCGAACCTAACCAAACTCTTTCATGATACCTCCGTATCTATATTTATATCTATTGGGCCCTTCAGCCATTTACACAAAACCTTACAAAAACCCTAACCCTACTGTTGTTAGGTCTTCCTTCTCTGCATGCGTGCTTTGATTCCTTCCAGTTGTCGCCTCCTCCTTGCATGCATGTGTGCTGTGCTTCTTACCAGTTGTCACTTTCCTATTGCACACTTTATTTACCATGATTGCTCTTCCAACTGTCATTCTTCTTTGTGCACGCTTTCTTTCCCACTTTGTCCTGCTGCCAACATGCCCCCAACATTGACATGTGACTCGTCCTGAGTCACCTAATCCTTCTGAGCTGCCTCGATATCCTTGGTGATCATCTGGAACTTTTCCCTCAGCTCTACTGCTTTTGTTAGTGCCTACGCGGTCCTCTCCTTAATTGTAACACCATGTTTCTCCCAGTCTATAAAAATAACTATTTTGGCCAAGAACTATGGCAAAATCACATATGTGAATGATTGATTTGACGAACCTTTGTATAAAAGGTCGATGAATGTAAATTATGTTATGATTATGTGTTGCATGACTACTGGGAGGGGGATGTTCTAAAAGAGACCATGATGGATAATGAGAGGTGGTGGAAGGGACCTAGAATGGTTTGTTTAACTTCCACCGAGCCAGTACCGTACTGGTTTTTACTTGCTCAAAGACCAAAGCAACTCTTTGACCCTAGAATGGATTTCCCGTCAGATTGGTAGGTGGGGAGGCTCCTCAAGAGTTAATGAGGGGATGGGGGTGAACCAACCATCTGTAAAAGCTCCCAGACCTGACCATAGATGGGGAAATTCACACCACACACAGTCTTTCAGCGAAAAGGCAAGAGAGGAAGTGTGGTAAGGAGAGAGAAGAGAACACACGTGACAAGGATCACAGAAGAGAACCAGAGAAAACTATGGAAACACAGAGAGTTCTGAATATAGGAGAAGGAGAGTAACCTTTGTCCTTGAATTCTATGGAGCTGTAAGTAGGATATTGAATCTCAAAGCATCGTAGTCTAGTTCGGGGGTGGCTAGTGGTAAATCCGTTCGGAGTCACTGAGCCTACAGTTGGGTGGAAACGAGCACCCCTCTCAGCAGTCGCGTCACACCTGGTGTTTTTGATAAATGTTTATCTCTTGTATATTTAATTGAATATCTTGGACGCATGCTCATGTTTGTATACTCATAAGTGGTTTCTGTATAGAAGTGTTTGCCTGGTGTTTTGATCAGAAATAATGGATGCATGCTTATACTTATATGACCATAATTGGTTTATGTATAAAATGAATAAGTTCAGATTACGAGTCCGCCCCCTTCAGATTTGTTCCATATACTTGACTCACACTATGTCCTGGTTTGATTTCCCGAAGGCACCTCCTCCCCGGAAGTTTCCTCACATTCCAGAGCCAGAGTGAGCTCCTTGAAAAGACTACCATTATAGTAAACCCACGAGTTTACTTTACCCCTGTCACAGAGTTCATAGCTCAGTGAATTAGGAAGGCTTTTCAGTTAGGACACCAAGCCTAGGGATGATTGCCCAAGAACCCACTGAAGGATCATGTGATCTGAGTCTGGAAACCTTGTACAAGAGAGAGTATTTCTCTCAGGTTTTCTATGTTTCGGCACCCGGGAAACCCAAGGGAAATACCCCTCGTCTTCACCAGTCGTGAAATCCCGGTATGAGAAACCCCGAATTGGTTTAGCGTGAATAGGTTTCGGCGTTTCGGCACCTGGGAAAACCAAAAGACCCCTCGTTTTTTCAAGTGGCGAAATCCCGGTACCCGAAACCCTAACGCGCTCTATGGATGAGCCAGTTTAGCGTGAATAGGTTTCAATGTTTCGCCACCCGGGAAACCAAAGGGTAAGACCCCTCATTTTCTCAAGTCATGAAATCCCGGTACCCGAAACCCTGACACACTCTGTGGATGAGCCATTTTATCATGAATAGGTTTTGACGTTTCAGCACCTGGGAAACCAAAGGGTAAGACCCCTTGTTTTTGCAAGTTGTGAAATCCTTTTACCTGAAACCCCGACGCGCTCTGTGGATGAGTCATTTTAGCATGGATAGGTTTCAGCGTTTCGACACCCGGGAAACCAAAGGGTATGACCCCTCGTTTTCGCAAGTCGTGAAATCCCAGTACCCGAAACCCCGACACACTCAGTGGATGAGTCGGTTTAGCGTGAATAGGTTTCGATGTTTTGACACCTGGGAAACCAAAAGGTAAGATCCCTCGTTCTCACTAATCACAAAGTACTGGTACACGAAACCCCGACGCGCTCTGTGGATGAGCCCTAGGACATCGGACAGGGTCTTGTGGTAGTAAGGAGGAGTCCCAAAAGAACTTGGACCGCCCATTTGTAGGGATGCATGGTGAAGATATAAAGCTGTCAGTGTTTTGGAGATCGGGGAAATAGAAGTGAGGACCCCACCAAAATCTTGAAAGGTAGAATGCCAAGATTTAATCCGGGCCATTGATCAAGTCGATGATTTGGATCGTAGATCTGGATGATACCGGGATTTCGAGTTCTGGGGATTCGAAAGGGAAAGGAGGAACGCTTGCATCACGATTCCTAGAATTGAAAAACCATGAAAACATTTAGAGGAATAGCACCAGGTCATAGGATTGGTCGTATGAAAAGTGACCCAAGGGAGGAGCTAAGGATCTATTAGACCCTTTCGGGTTTCGGCATTTCGAAAGACAGAGAATAGGGGAACGCTTGCATCATGATTCCCCAAATCGCGAAAGCCAGAAGCTCCTTTTTGGTAAGGCCTATGGTCATAGCCAATGATTACATGGAGGAGGAAAGGGAAGGGATGGTCTGTGCTAGGCTCCATAGAATTTCGAGGATTCTATCCCTTGAAGAAAAGATGAAAAGAAAAAAAGAAAATCTTAGCTGCCATAGTGGGTGTGTGACAAATTGGTATCAGAGCATGGTTACAACACTTGGCCTGCTTGGGCTCATGGATGAGTTGCGCAGAAACTCCATTTGAAGTACTCTCAAAAGGAGTAACTCTCTATCCTAACCCCCTTTATCAAAAGCCGAAGTTAAGAATGAAAATTCCTATTGTGTGTATGCATTTGAAAATATGAATTATGCGTTGATTGTGAATGAATATAATGTTGACTAACAACAAGTGTTTTCTTGCACAACAAGCGGACGACCAACCGCGGGAAACTGCAGACGCATAGCATGGTGACGTACCATGAAGTGGGGGATGACTCCCACAATAGAAATGAAGAGTCTGACAAAAGGAGAGCGGTAGAGACCCCTCTAGATCTAGCTGAGACTGTGAGAAGCCTCATGGTCGAACTACAGAGCTGCAAGGCTGACAATGAGAGGTTGATAAAAGAGCAAGAGAATAAAATGGAAATTAATGCAGTCTTGCTGCAGAGCTTGTCTGACATACAAAGGCAATTGCAGCATGGACCTGACACCAATCACACACACCAACGAAAGACAAAGAGAAGTCGAAGCCCACCTGGGATGTGGAAACATGGTCCTTTAAGTGGCCACACTGGGAGGAGCATCTCGAGAAAGGTCCACCCCAGAGATAAGGGACAAGCATCAGACGATTCCTATGGAAAGGAAACTGGTGACTCAGAAGGATATTCTAGTAGTAGAACTAGTTCTTATTCCCGAAGAAAACAGAAGAAGTGAAATCATTCCAAAAATCATAATCTCAAAGAATTCAAGAAGGCCAAACCACCCTCTTTCGATGGTGAAATAAATAAGGGAGAGGAAGCGGAGGCCTGGCTACTTGGACTAAAGAAGTATTTCAGAGTCCATGACTTCTCGAAAAACTTGAAGGCCCGAGTAGCCACTTTCAACCTGAATGGGAAGGCTTCCATTTGGTGGGAAGACCTTAAGAACATAAAAGGGATTCACGAAGAAGAACTATATTGGGAACGGTTTGAGAAATACTTCAGGAAGAAGTATCTGTCAGAAAAGTATTTCTATGAAAAGACTAAAGAATTCTATGAACTCAAGCTGGGGCAATGCACCATAGAGGAATATGTCAACATATTCCTCGAGTTGCTAAGGTACGTACCCTATATAAAAGTAGAAAAGGCAAAGGTACAATGATTCATCAGTGGACTACCTAAGGAATATCAAAACAAGATTGAGTTTGACGAGCCAAAGACCCTAGAAGACACTATCTGAAAGGAAATATATTGTTAAGAACAACTGGGGCATCGGATAGAACCTCGTGAAGGCTGGAAGTAGAAGAATAGTCCAGAATTCCAGAAAAAGGGGTTTAAATCCCCAAGATTTAAAAACTATAAAAAGGACTCAAGGATGAGCTTCCCAACCCGAAGTGTACACCAACAAAATTTCCCCTCCCAGAGTGGAAATAAACCTTTTGGATCTACCCTAGGAAAGATTGATAACCCAAAGAAAGAACCCTTGAAATGTTGGGGTTGTGGAGAAGAACATCTACTGAGGGACTGCCCGCACTGACAACAGAATAGTCAGAGAATTTACAACGTTCAAGAAGCTACCATCGTCAATGACATGGCCAAGAGCGTGCCACAAATTTATGTAGCCTTGGATAATAAACAAGC